>CAUYLG010003284.1:0-85963 GCA_963573385.1 Cacajao melanocephalus | reverse complement strand
CACAATTATTGGCATAATAGAGGTTTTTAATACCCATTTTTAGACTGCATTCTAGCCTGGGCAATAGAACAAGAATCCCGTTCTCTCTCCCTCTTTCTCTTCCTCTTTCTTTCTCTCGTACATTCTTTTTTTTTCGTTCTTTCACTCTCACTTTCTTTCCTCTCTTTTTCTTTCTTTCAAAAAATAAAAAATTAAAAAAAAAAAAGAATTCTATAATGCATATCCATGAGTAATGCTGAGTAGTTAGGGAAACATTAAATTGCATTTAGTCCCCTCCAGAGAGATTTCAAAATATACAATGGATCTCAGAAAGAGAATGATCCACAAGTGGCTAAATACTTTCAAAAACTTTTCAAGTTCTCAGTGGTAAAAGTTTACTTTTTGAACTTCATTTTTTGGAAAATTCACATATATTGAACCCCATAATGTTCTCCATTGTCGTTTTATTGACCAGCAGCAGATATTATATACTAGCTAGCCAGGGCCTTGGGGAAAGTGACACCTGGAATGCTAGAGTACACAGGGATTTTTTTTTTTTTTTCTGTGCCACATTGGGCTATTCCCCTTCTGCTCTGGGAACCTCTCTATGGCTCAGTGACTTGAAATCTTTTTGCAAGAAATGTTGCTCCATTAAGGTGAATAAGCTTAAACTATGATAAGCTTTATTAAAAAAAGAAAAGCAGGCTTACTAGAATTAGAAAAATAATAATGATTAAAGAGAAGGAAAGATTAAAATTAACAGCTAAATATACAGGCAAACTGGAGGCAAAAATCCCAATTCAAAATAATTGTTTTTTTCCAGGCCAGATCCAGTAAGCTGTGATGAGTTTAGTGAGCTTTGACTGAATCAATTAAAATGCCTACACTGCCCTACCCAGGTTCTCCTGTCTGATTGGCTCCATATTTGTTCTATATTTCAAGTTTAAGATTCATTAACGTCTCCCTCCCGCCCAGTCAAGAACATTCTGTACATTCTGTAATGCTAAAGTGTATCCCTCTTTATCCAACACAAACAATAAAACACAAAAATCACACATGACAAGATGCAACAAAGAAACAAACCTAAACTAAGCTTTAAAATAAAACAGTGCCAACAATCATTTCGTTCCCGAAAACAAAACAAAACAAAGCAAAGCAAAATCCGAGTAGTTTCAAATATCAGCAGTCACAAAATAACAGTTAAAAAGCTAAAATATTTTCAAGACTATATTTCTCTCAAAATAGAGGTGAAGAGGGAAGGAAAAAAAGGTCAAATGACCACAGAATACTTGTCCCCAAAACAAATGAACCCTGAAGATTTAAATGAGTAAAAACAGTACCTTATAAGTCACTGGTCTGGTCTACGCACAGCTGTTCCCAGTGCCGACTCTTGTTTAACTGTCCACTGCCTTCAGTTTAAAGTTAATTCTTTTGGCAAAAAAGTACAGAGCTTGTCTGGAAAATGCTGTTTGGACACAAACCATTCCTTTCAAAGCAGTGGTAGCTATATTTAAGTATTCTTGTAGAGGGGGATATAAACTCTTCCTGTAGCTAATTTTCTTTCTCCTCCTTCTCAGACTTAGTCAGTATCCTCCCATCCCATATATTGAAGAAAGAGACAGAGAGGGGAAAAAAACCTACAAGGAAATATACCTTAAATAATGTAGTATTTGAGCATTTAGAAAAACAAGACAAGAAATAAGAACCATAGAAAGTTCATCAGGACCTTAAATATAATTTAGCCCAGTGCCCTCATTTTGTAGATAAGGAAAGTGAAACCCAGAGAAAAATATGATTTGTATAAGGTCACTCACATGGCTAGTTAGTGCCACAGTTAACAAATAACCAGGTTTCACAACTCCTGCTTCAATGCTGCTTCCACTACACTAACATACCTGAGGGGAAATGGTTTACCTTTTCCTCTGTATCCTTGTATAATAAGCAAAGGAGTTGGCAGGGAGCACTACCACAATTAGGATGTGAGAATTGTCTCAGAAAAAACATTTCCTTTGGATTTAAAATCCTTAGTATTGAAAGTTTCCCTATAATCTCCAATTTCTTTGTATATCAGGAAATAATCTTTTTCTTTGCTGATTATCCAGAATATTTTTACAATTCAGGAGTTGCCATGTTTCAGGGGATGCTAACATCTGTTAGTCCTTACAGAGTACTGCTTCAGTAAGGCACCGTGCTGTGACAGGTGACAGGGTAGGTGTTCTACCTAGTATCAGCGATACTGCTCCATGGCTCTTCAACTAGACACACGTTTGCTATTATCACAAATCTTCACTTTCAATATGTCAAGATTTTTTGAATATACACATTTGGTTATGATTATTACTGATTGTATACTTTGTTAAATAAAACAGAGAAGCAAAATAATAATTTTCTTTGGTGTCCTTCATATATTTCTTACTTATTGATGAATAAATTATTTTCCTCTAACAGAAGGAGTGATGTTCTTACTATAATAATTTTTAAAATTGCTTTTTGAAATGTATTCATTCATTTACTTATTTAACAAATATTTATTGAACATTTATAAGATCTATCTCATCCCTCCCACATGAAATAGTATAACAGACAAGCAATAGATTCCTTGGAAAAGTAGCGAATTTTCAAATAAAATCAAAGGGTTTGCATAGGAAGTAAGGCCAATTCTCTATAACTATTTCTGTATTTATTCTCACACTTCAAACATGTGTCCTCAATTTATTTATATCTTATTGATTGGGTTGCTCCAATCTTAAAACATCCTGCCCAGGTCAAATAAAGCAAAATATAAAGAGACCCACATCAAAATCACTCTGGTCAATACTAATTTTCCATTTGATGTGGCTCCTTACATTTTGAGGCAAAATTTACATTTACACTTTGCAATTCCAAGACACAATGAGCAAATGCTCAGATCATTCAAGGCCCATTTTCAAACTGTTACCCATTCTTTATCTCAGAAATGTACTGTTTGGTTTTAATAGTTCTCATCTACTTTTAAGGCATCTACTCTTGCCCTGGTCTTTGGCAGAAAGCAGTGTACTTATGAACAAATAATTATAAAAATGTAGTAACTAAAATAACAATTAGATTTTCTGGAATATATTTTCCAAAATGTTGATAAATTAATGGGCATGATAGCACTTTTCCGATGCTGACAAATAAGCAACACAGATTCAAAACATAAATGTTGAGAAATAAAGTTTGGAAAACCATACTTCATGGGTTTTGACACAATGACAGCACCCTATTTTCCTTTTATTCTCATTTGATTATGTCTATTTGAGCCCTATGCAAAGGTTAAGCAACGTTATTGTGTCAAATATGACAAGAGTTGGACACATGGATACATATTACTTTCATTTGCTAAAAATATTCCGTATTTTCCTTTTACTTCTTAAGCTTTACTTTTGATATTGACGTTTTTACCTTTAGTCTGTTAGAAAGAGCAGGAAGGAAATATGAGTAAAACCTTGAGAGGTAATAGGACTTGAGGACACAGAATTTTACATGGAATGAGTCAAGGTGATTCAGAGGGTTAAGTGGCTGCAGGAAGGAAGGAAAGAGTGAAGAGACATCACGGACAAACAGATTGCTTAGAACAGGAGTGGGCTGAGCCATAGACAAAAGATTATGGGTATTGAATTCAGGAACCAAAGTCTCCTAAAATTGGCTAAACAAAGAAGGAACTAGCAATTTTGGTGACCAGTGAAAGCAATGGGAAATTGGCCTTCAAACCTACTTCAAAATTCATGGCATGTCTCATCTCTGCCCATTGGAAGGGAAGAATGTGCTGTCAATATGTGATCCAATACAATGTAAAACAGCACAAGCATTTTTAAAATTTGTGTCTCCCTCTATTTAGGGTCCTTGGACACACTTCAGGTTGCCCTACTCTGGGAATACTCTGAATTTCAAAATAGTAGCGTAGTTTAGTGGGGAATAGTCACGTATTTTGAAGGTTTGCCCTGTGGTGTTGAATTTCACTGATGGGAGAAATACTTCCAGCAGAGGTGAATTCCGGGGCAGGCTATATTAACACAGGCAAGGCAGTTGGAATTCTCTAACTCTTGGTCTCCTCCTCTCAGTTTTCAGGTTTACTGTAACACTAGAAGAAGGCTTTTACTAAGAAATCCCAGAGACCTCTTTGGCGCTAATAGTGAAAGGTAGTGACTG
Organism: Cacajao melanocephalus; assembly: GCA_963573385.1. Lineage (NCBI taxonomy): Eukaryota > Metazoa > Chordata > Mammalia > Primates > Pitheciidae > Cacajao > Cacajao melanocephalus. The sequence goes on along the minus strand of CAUYLG010003284.1, from coordinate 81,814 downwards.
CATGAACAGCTACTAGATTCTAATATTCTATTCTTCGGGATGTATTTCATTTATGGAAGTTTTTAATAGTCTCAAGAAACTGACACACATAACAGTCTTAAGCATCAACTCTCTTAAACCAATTCCAGCATATGCGTACACCTCTCACAGTCTGTTTTCCTCAGAGAACCAGAATCCTTATTCCCCTCCTTGTACCCATGATTTCTCATCTTTCCCATCATTCCTCTGCTTCACTGTTGAACAGTTTCTCATGATTACTCTCCTTCATTCCTTCCAATGGTTTTCCATTATTCTCTTACTTTTCGTTGTCCAGTGATTTCCCATAAATACCCCTGCTTTAGCTCTACCACAATCTCCCATTGCCGTCAGTATAAATCCAAATGCCTAACCATGACCTCCTAGGTACTACATGATTTAGCTTCAGTTTATCTTCCCTACTGATAAGGTTTGGCTGTGTCCCCACCCAAATCTCATCTTGAATTGTAGCTCCCATAATTTCCATGTGTTGTGGGAGGGACTTGGTGGGAGATAATTGAATCATGGGGCAGCTCCCCCAGTACTGTTCTCATGACAGTGAACATGTCTCACAAGATCTGAGGCTTTTATAAGGAGAAACCCTTTCACTTGGTTCTCATTCTGTCTTGCCTGCTGCTAAGTGAGACGTGCCTTTGACCTTTCACCATGATTGTGAGGCCTCCCCAGCCACGTGGAACTGTGAGTCCATTAAACCTCTTTTTCTTTATATATTATCCAGTCTTGAGTAAGTCTTTATCAGCAGCATGAAAACGTACTTATACACCTACTGAATATCCTAACCTGCTATCCCATCTGTGTAGAATGTTCCTCCCTCACGTTTTCACAGAATGATCTCCTTTTCATCATTCAGGATGATGCTACCGAAAGTCACCTCCTCAGAAAGAAGATTTTAAGATTTTCTGACCATTCTGGTTAAGCATCATTTCACCCACATATGCCCTCTATCCCATTTTCCCCTTTCACAGCACTTTCCACATATGAAATGAACTTTTGTTCTTCCTTACTTATTCATCCATTTGAGTAATCAGTTGAAATATGTTTGCTATGTCTTCTCTAGAATAAGTTTTATCAGATCAGAAAGATATCAGGATATATAAATAAGATTAGAAACCTAAGATTTAGGCTTTTTGAACCACATTACTCTTAGTATTAGGAAGAATATCTAGTATAAAACAGGCATTTAACAAATATTTATTTAATGAATTAATTATACTTTTTGCATGAGCTGCTATTCTTCTGTCAACAAACATCCAACATAAGTACATAAACATGAAGGCAAAATCTAATCTACTTCTGCAATTGACTTAACACTGCAAATCTCCCCTTGGCTCTAGCAGCTAGGAATCACAGGAAATGAGGAAAGAGCCCCAGCTGGGCCCTAAGTAGTTGTATCTGCATAAGATACCTGTAACCTTTTGAATTGTATTAAAGCAAAGGCCAGATAATATCTTGACTTGCCAGAATATCCTCTGTGGATATATGTACCTAACTAGATACGTGATTACATTTGCTAGAGGTCCTAAAAGCTTCTAGACATCTCCTTTATTTCCTGAATTCTACAGTAGTTTCTCTGATTGAAACAGCAGATAGCCTAGAGTTAAGTCTGTCCTTTCCAGGTGGTTTTAAGAAGCTGCCCTCACCTGCCAACTCTTCAGGAGCAAAGGCTAAATCTTTGCACTTGCAACATATGTTTTCTAAATGAAAAGGAGGGAGACCAAATAATTTTGGAGAGGTGCGCTCACAGATAATTGAATCTCCCATCTAAGCTCTGCTGCACACTCAATCAGAGCCCTCCAGTGAGCTGTAAATTAGATTTCCTCTCCTGTCTCATGTCCTACTGCTTTCTAATTACTTGTTCTAGTGAGTCAGCCTCTCTGGGTCCTGGGGCCCAGACACATTGTGGGATAATGTGACTGGCTCATTGCGATTCAAGTACAGCCACATCAGAGAGGTGGCCATGTGATGGCAAGATAGGGAGAGGGTGATTCTTTGTTAGGAAGAGAATGGCTTTCCCCAAGTGCCATGACAGCCCTCCTCCCAGGACAACCAGGGAGAGGGAATTTCTTGCCTGAGCACTAGTGTCACTCAGAGGCAAATAACTACATTTAAAGTAACTTCATTAAAATAACTTCATTGAAACAAAAAGTGCTCTTTTCCTATTGCATTGACTATACATTAATCTACATATCTAAGTGGCATTTGTTTCATCAATTGATCAAAACAAAAACATTTATTAATTATCTCTATGGACAAGGCCTTCTGTTAGATTATGAAGTTTTTGTAACAATTTCTTGTTACCTCATTGATGATAATATTTATTTATCCAGAATAAAAAGCTCCCCAGGAAAATAAAGTAAAAATTTCTTTCTTCTTCCTTGAATTTATTGACGTGCTTATATTTGTTGAGCCCATATAATGCGCCAAATGCTTGGGTACAAAGAAGACTAACTCCTGCCTCAGAAACCATTGTTTTTGGAGGTGGGAGACATTTACAGACTATTGTGGAGGTAAGCACTGCTTTATAGGAGACCATCGAAGCAGCAGGGAATCAAGACAGAAAGTAACCAAGGAAGGCTGCCTTGAGGAGATAAAACCAAAATGCCATTTGAACGCAGAAGGAGAGGATTAACATTCCAGGTAGGAGATAAGGTACACTTGGGTCAAGCAGTTCTATAGAGCTGGCATGTAGAACAAAACACCAAGACTGACAGATAAAGTACACAGAATGGAAGACAGGCGAAAGTCAGGCGCAGAAGTTTGGTTTTCATACTCAAGGAAATGGGTATCCATTGAAAGTTTTTAAATAAGGGATATTGTGGTTTTAGAATGCTGAGTGAAGAGAAAATTCAGGGACAGGTTGTCTAAAGGACTTTCTATATCACAGTAAGACACTGTGATAGTCTGAAATTAGGCAGAAAGGACAGAGAGAAAGAGAGACATGGCCCTAAAGTATATTTTAAAATGACTACAGGTAGGAAGATGTAAGAAGGCAAACTTACTCCTGATATCTCTATAATTACAGAAAAATATATCAGTGTTAGAACTGGATGAAACTAGTATTTTATAAGAATTCATTATGTAAAAGACATTTTTCATACACTCCCTCTATATACAAATCAGGAAACTGAGGCATATAACTGAAAAGAGTGACTGCAGAATTTGAAATCACATTCTTCTGTCTATAAGGCTTATATACTTTACACTAAACTGCCTGTCTCTTTGAGGGCAGCATACATTTTGGACATTTATACAAATTGGACAGTGGGTGACTAGAGTCAAAGACATTGTTTGGAATACAATTTGGCAATATCTTAAGACGATTTCATGGGCTGAAAATTAGGTTTCCTAGGCATCAGCATGTCCAAACATGAGATTCAATACATAAACAATTGTATTTGCATGGTTTCTATGAAACTACATGGTTAGCTACTTTGCAAAGTACAAATCCTTCATCAAATTCCTCTTGATAATCTAATTATATTTACGCCTGGAAATCTTATTCACAACTATACTAGGACAGCCAGTGGAAACCAGAATGAAAGTGAACTTGGCAGATACCCTAGTTCCATCAAGTCAAATATTGAGTTTTGAACTACATCGAGTTTGAAGGATAATTCAGTTTCAATGAACCTAGAAAGGCAGGAGGTAAAACTAAGACATTGAATTCAGAAAGGGGCAAATATAGCTCTTACAAGAGAAAATGCTGAGATTTGTTTTAAAGTTGGAGTAGGAAAATTCCTTCTCTAACATATTTTATACTCACTATGGATGATCCCTACTGTCTAAACCTTGACTCTCTGAAAGTAAGAGGAGGCACTGCTGTTAATGACAATGAGATTGCAGCTAAAATCCAAGACTCTTACAGGCAAACTTGGACACATGTCACCCTACCAATGAAGTAAGAATTAATACTGACCTAAAGATGATGACAGTATCAAGAATGAGGTCATAGGTCTTAGAGCAACTAGCTCCAAAGTCAGGAAATTCTTACACAATTTGGACACGTCGCTCAATACTCAATATATATTGAGTATATATATATATATATATATACATATATAAAAAATAAACTATTTGTAATAGTTCATTAATCATTTTAGTTCCATAGTTTATTTTTATTTAAAAATGGTATAGAACAACCAGGCACGGTGGCTCATGTCTGTAATCCCAGCACTTTGGGAGGTCGAGGTGAGTGGATCAACTGAGGTCAGGAGTTCAAGACCAGCCTGGACAACATAGTGAAACCCCATCTCTACTAAAAACAAAGAATTAGCTGGGCATGGTTGCGCATGCCATAGTCCCATTTACTTGGGAAGCTCAGTCAGGAGAATCGCTTGGAACTGGAAGGCGGAGTTTGCAGTGGGCCGAGATTGCGCCACTGCACTCCAGCCTGGGCAACAAAGTGCGAGTCTGTCTCGAAAATATATATATATATATATATATATATATATATATATATATATATGGTCTGTACCATTGTTCTATAACAATGCAAAATGATGAGGCTTCTTTTTTAGAAGGCATTCACAGATAACAGGCTGTGATGCTTAATTTTATGTGTCAACTGACTGGGTTTAGTGATGCTCAGATAGCTGTTAAAAACATTATTTCTGATTTTGTCTGTGGCTGTGTTTCCAGAAGTCATTAGCCTTCGAATCAGGAGACTGAGTAAAGAAGATTGCCCTCACCTATGTGAGTGGGCATAATGCAATCTGCTGAGGACATGAATAGAACAACAGGCAGAGGAAGAGTAAATCTGCTCTCTCTGCTTGAGCTGGGACATTTATTTTCTCCTTCTCTTTGACATTGGTACAACTGGTTTGCAGGCCCTCAAACTCAGACTGGGACTTACACTATTGGCTCCTCTGGTTCTCAGGCCTTCAGGCTTAGACTGGTACTACACCACTAGGTTTCCTGGGCTTCCAGCCTACAGAAGTTTATGGAACTTCTTAGCCACCATAATGGTGTGAGCCAATCCCTCATAAGAAACCTCCTTCTATGTATCTCTATATATATCCCCTTTTGGTTTTGTTTCTCTAAAGAAATCTGACTAATACAGAGATACATAGTGTGTAGTCTCCCATATAAAAGAACATATTTGCATAAACATCATGAAATATAAAGATATTGGTAGTAGATGAGTGCCCCCAAGCTATTTTGATTATTTAAAAAATAAGCACAGGTTTTATTTCTTCAATGTGTTCAATGTAGTCATCAGTAAGTCAATATTAATGAACACCCAACTAAATCAAATCTCAGTTCACTTTCCTGCCCCACTCATGCAAAGTTCTCTGAGGTAAGAACATTCTTTCTTTTCTTTTCTTTTTTATTTTTTAGATGGAGTTGAACTCTGTCACCCAGGCTGGAGTGCAGTGGCAAGATCTCTGCTCACTGCAACCTCCACCTCTCAGGTTCAAGCGATTTTCCTGCCTCAGCCTCTCCAGTAGCTGGGACTACAGGTGTGCACCACTGCACCCAGCTACTTTTTTTTGTATTTTTAATAGAGATGGGGGTTTCACCATGTTGACCAGGCTGGTCTTGAGCTCTTGACCTCAGGTGATCCATCCACCTTGGCCTCCCAAAGTGCTGGAATTACAGCCACCGCACTCGACCTGACATTCTTTCTTCTATGTCAAGTTTCTTTACTGGGTTAGGCAAAGGGGAGGATGGGCACCATGTGGAAAGCAAATATTCCCAGGTACAGACAGGCAAGATCAGCCAAAGTTAATTAGGTTTCCAAACTTGGTTCTGTCAGCAACTAGCTGTGTGACCTTGGCCAAAACATTTCACTTTCCAGAGACTTTGTTTTTTCTTATACAAAATAAAAGGATTTAGTAAGATTATCTGAAGGTTCTTTCAGATGTGAAATTCAACTATTTTCTGAGATAATTATCTCCCATATGTTTTAAATTTGCTTAAGGTTTATTTATCTTTGAGAATTGAGAGATCTGTTGTATTATAAAAAAATTAAAACAGGCAGTTATTGACAAAACAACTGTAATGGTAACAATAATAATGATTTCTAAGACTCCCAAGAATACAAACCTAGTAGGAGACATTTATATTGTGAATAATAGGAGGACTATTAGAATTTCCTTGGGGGAAAAAGGCATCAGTTGTAAATTACAAAACCACACTGTGCTGAATAATTTTTAAGTATTAAGCTTACGTGGGCTCCCAAACACACTGAGGATTAAGTTTATACAGAAGGATTGAGTTTATACAGAAGTGTGAAGATGCTCCCCTACACTGTCATTCTTACAATAAGAGCGAATCCCCACGTACAAGGTAGCATGTTGGAAATGAATAGAGGAGGCCCTTCTTTGGTCTGTATTCTTTGACAAGTTCCTACACACACAAATATGGTTCAGAAAATAATGAAAATAAATTGCCCATCAGTGCTGGGCTATTGGCCAATCCCAAGCTTGAATGGAAAAAAATATAAGAAAGCTGCACTATTTCCTTATATTTAATTCCTCTTCAACAGAAAGTAATATACATAAGTATATAAGTATATCATGTAAAATTTAAAGTTCCTACCCTCTCACCAATACTATTCTTAAAGATTAACCACTACTAACAATTTGCTGTGTATCCATCGAGATATCAAGCTATCTATATCTATTCACATATATGTATACTAATACACACATATATATCTATAAAACGGTTTTTGGAAAGAAAATATTTTATCTTCCTTTATTCTAGTTTTTGCTATATTTATTAGATTTGTTGACATTTTAAAACAAGCAAACAAGCTAAACAATAAATGTATCTTCTTTTCCCATCAAAAAAAAAAAAAAAAATCTCTTTCCTCCATCCCTAAACCCTTGGATTTAACTGTACAACTTATAAGGTGATTAAGAAAAACAAGTGCAATGATACATTACTAAGAGTCAAGATGGTTAGCAAAATGAGTACCTAATAAATGTTTACTGATTTGAATGAATGGATGAATCACACCAGAGACCCTAATCTCATTAATGTGGGAGAAACTGCCAGGAAATAGCCACATGTGAATTGACTTCCCTCATACTCATTCCTCTTTTTATCAAGTATTCAATCATTGATTTTTTTTAAAGTCTTTTAATCACTGATTTTTCATAAGGACATGACTATTTCTAATATGAATACTGTATTTTTCATCATCACTATTTGACCATTCAGCAATAAAGAGATCCTTATCTTTCATCATAAATTGAGCTCTGTACTGTCTCTCTCATCATTCCAATCAACACTTTGTAGGGTCTATTAATCCCAGTACCTTTGTTCAATTTACCTTATGTGAGACTAAGAGATGTTACTGTTTTATGTCAGCTTAATTTTTAGGTCCAGTAGGAGACCCTAAAAGGATAGAGAAGGATTTTTTCTCCCCTTCACCAGTGACCTCATCTTTAGTTGTGTCTTTCTATCATTCTTGATTTTAATTTGTTAGATTTAAAAAGGCTTTTTTTAGATTTTACTTTGCCCCCTCAACTCAGAAGCATTCTTTTCCTGCTGTTTTATCACTCTGTCTTTGAGCTCATATACTCTGATTTTACAGTTTCCTTAATTCCTTATACAATACACAGCATTGGATACTTTTGGACAGCTTTAGATTTTCACATTTTTTAAAACCCAATCTTTAGATTGTGGATAAAGAAAAATCAAACTGTATTTGCCATGCTATTTTCATTTGCTGTCATCTTTCTTTCTTTTTAATTATTTTATTTTTATTGCTAACATTTTGCTATAACATGTTTGCAAGTTGTCATGCCAGTTTATTTCTCTTTGCTAATGGTTAACACAGCAACCACAACTAAACAGTCTATTTTTTTCTGAGACTGTGAGGGTGCATCTCTTTGACACCTTTCCCACCTTAGTAAAACACTGTTTTATCTTTCAGAATGCCTCAAGATTTTCAAGTTCAGAGCAATTCTTTTCCCCAACAGCCATTTCCAAAGGCCAAGCTATAAACAGAAGTTAATAGTGTAAGCATTGCAGCATTATATACACAAACATGCACTCTATTCCCCAGTTCACACATCAGGATCATTTGGCAGAAAAAAAACAAGGATAACAGAGTTTAACTCTGACCAAGAATGTCATAGTTTGCTAAGAGCCTTTCTCTCTGCAATCACACTTGACTCTTGTTAACATCATCTAGAAAATATCGTGTTCTACCATAACTAAAATATGCTACTGAAAATGTAAAACATTGTTTCTTTTTTCTTTAATAATTTGCCCCTCTGGGGCAATCTATATGCCGAAGAACAGGTATCATTATTCATTTTCCTCCTCCTAGATACTCAGTTTGCTTTTGTCGTTACTGTTGGGAATTCTCTGTTCAAGTTTCCAGGGTTTATGGCTCATACAGACAACCCCTCTTTCTCTTCAACAGCAATTCCATAAACTACACTGTAATTTTAGGGTACACAATAAAGGCGATGAAGCAGTCACACTGCATGTGTGAGGTGTATGTTTGTCTCTCTGTGTGTGTCTATGTGTATGATGGTGACGTAATACATACATAACAAACTACATCTGAAAAAACGTATCTATATAAAAATGGTCAGTTGGTAGCAGAGCAATCTGGAGAGACATTTAATGTTTTGATTACTCATAATCAAAATATTAAAATATTATTACCTGAAGACTTCAGCTAGGAAGAATAAACACGCATCATTTACAACTATGGTCATACATTGCTTAACAATGGGGATGCATTATGACAAATGCAATTAGGCAACTTCACGTTGTGTGAATGTTGCAGAGTATACTTACACAAACTTAGATAGTATAGCCTACTACACACCTGAGCTATGTGGTATAATCTATTGCTTCTAGGCTACAAACCTGTATAGCACTGTACCAAATACTATAGACACAATGGTAAATATTTGTATATCCAAACATATCTAAACATTGAAAAGATATAGTAAAACTACGGTATATACTCTTATGAGAGCACTACCATATCTGCAGTTCCCTGTTGACCAAAACATTGTTATGCAGTGCATAACTGTATTTGCTAAACATTAAAATTGTGAGCGTTTTTGTTTGACTTTGAGAAGCAGTGAAAGGCGGGTGAATCCAGTGTAGTTTGTGGTTCTCAAGTTAGAGCTGGTAAATGACCTTAGTGATTTATTCTCAAGTAGGGAACACTTGGCATAAAAGGGGAATTTTGTATTTCTTCCTATTTTTGCTTTCACTTCAGAAAATTTTTCATCTGCTTTTTTACATGCTGTGTCATCACTGTCTTTAGTCTCCAAGGAATAAGTTCATATTCTGCCAACAGACAGGGGTCATATTACTCTTTAACATGCATAAGAATCACCTGGGAATCTGCTTAAACATGCAGACTCTGATTCTGGCTCCAGTAGAGATCCAAGAATTTGATTTCTAACAAGTTCCCAAGTGTGTTGCTCCTTGGGAATGGCAAAGATCTGAACACTAATGACATAACAGGAAAAGTTCTATTTTAAAAACCTAGAAGTGCTATGGCAGTTGATGAACAAGGAATTATTTTCATATGTTAAGTTGCAAGACTTCTATGCAAGTACAGAAAATTCTCAACTGTTCTTTTAATATTGTTATGATTGTTTCCTTCTCTATCTTTTCTTTTTTATGTGTCATTTTTTCTGATTCCCAGCTCCTATATCCCATTTCTACTTCCTTCATCTACGTATAGAAGAATGGTTGAATCACAATATTCAGGATTAGAAAATAGGGACACGATTTTGGTGACTTTTCCTCCCAGGGATTTAAGTATTTTGATTTTGTATCACCTTGTTGATATTACTCTAGGCTGAAAGCAGATCGTGAAGTACAAGAAATCTGACTAATAGTTAAATGCAGTGGATAAAGAGTTTCAACATTTGTGCCCCATTCTTAACAAGGGTGATAATAAAATAAATTCATGCTGGCAAAAAAAAAATTTACAGAAAATCCAACACCACCCCAAAGCAAAAAATAACTATGCAATTCAGTGTAAATTTATTTTTGCTCTGCTTTTTGCCTTTATTACCAAAGAACTGTGCTGTATGTGACATTTCGTGTTTTAAAAGAGAGTGGCTATCACTGATTTTTATAAATGTACTTTTGTTCTTCTTTTTTTTTTTTTAATTGAGATGGAGTCTTGCTCCATTGTCCAGGCTGGAGTGCAGTGGTGCGATCTCAGTTCACTGCAACCTCCGCCTCCTGGGTTCAAGGGATTCTCCTGTTTTAGCCTCCCCAGTGGTTGGAGCTATGGGCGTGCGTCACCATGCCTGGCTAATTTTTGTATTTTTAGTAGAGATGGGGTTTCACCATGCTGGTCAGTCTGGTCTTGAACTCCTGACCTCGTGATCTCCCTGCCTTGGCCTCCCAAAGTTCTGGGATTACAGGTGTGAGCCACCACACCCAGCCATAAATGTACTTTTCATATGAAAAGCTGGTGTCTGTCTTTGAAATCTAGAATTAGAGAGTATATTTTCAATTTTCATGATAAACTCTCATATCCATGCTTACTATTGCCTTTACCTTCCATGGTTATTTTGTTACTTTTTATCCATCTGATACTTCAAGTAAGCAGAAATTTTTTATCTAATTATATTCTTTCTCAATATACCAGAAGCTTGCTAATAGAGTAGTATATGCCTACAACTCTTTATTGAAACTACTATCATGCTTGGAGATGTACAAAAATATATAAACCTTTTCATGCTTAATTATTTTTCCATCTCTCCCTAAAAATCTTTTTATTATATGGACCTTCGTGAGTCTTTCAACCCATTTTTCTTAGTGTTTATTTGGTAAACATTAATTCTTCATCCTGAATCCTCAGATCACACCTATATGCTCTAAGCTTAGTCTACGAATCAGTTAAAACAAAAACGTTATTATGTCACTTACAGGTGTGTTCTAATATTCTACTCACTACATAATCCAATTCACACATCATAAAATTATTTTCAAGTCAGGCTCACCATATTAAGTTAAAACACACAGTTTTAAGCATTAGCTACCTTTCACTAAACACCATTCATTCTAGCACTTACAGTGTATTCAGTTGAGTTTACTTTCATTTAAACATTAGCTTCAGGAATTAAAATGTAAAGTTTGATTCTTATGCTAAATCATTCATTTAAAAGGCCAAACAAACGTTCCACTTTTATTGCAAGGAAGCAGATACAGACAAACCTCAAAGTTAATCAGCCATTTGGGCCAAAATCTCTAGATGAGGCAAAAATCTCTAGATCTTCTCTATGATAACATATGCCTTTCAAAGGGCAAGGAACAAGTATACTGGTTTGTTTAAACATAAACACTTGTAGAATTAGTATAAACTTTCCGAATTGCAAATGCAAATAAGTAGTTGTACAATGAGAAATCCTTGAGAATTACAATAATAGAAGAGATCTTCTTATGCCATATCAAAATTATTAATATGGAATGCCTTTCTCCTTGTGAGCATTCAGAAAGTGCTCCCTCACCCAAACAGCTTTTGTTCATAGCAACAAAAGTCAGAAAATGTCCTTGGTTTCTCCTCTGTATTTACTGCTGGTTTAAAAAAAAAAAAAAAACACCAAAAAAAAACCCAATTACTTTAGGGACTGCACCTCCTGTTTCTGTAAACAGCTCAACACTAACAAAATCTCAGATCTTGCTTCTCAATTAATACCAAGCTCAGTGGTTAGAAGAGCTGCATCAAATCTGTGTTTCATCTGGTTAATGATATCAGTAAAGGTTATCTCTACAAAGAATGAAAAGGTCACTAATCAAATTGCAGCGACTCCATCACATTATTATTGCTTGGGAATGCGTTTTATTGATTAAGTATTCCTGTGTAGAATTTTCTTCCTTCTAATGCATTGATTATAGCAGGGGAGAACAACTCTAAAATGTTGCCACACAAGTACCCTCACACTATAGTAGATAGAAAAGCAGATCCCTCCAGCATCTCTCTTTATGATAATATATTTAAAATAGAGTATGAAGAGGCAAAAATTAAAGAAAAATTGGAGAAGTGAAAATCTGGCTTAGAGATGTCTTGGTGATGAAAATAAACCACCAATAAATTCTCCAAGAAACTCTCAGTGTTGTTAGTAGACTTGGTATTCAGCATGACATGTGATGCTAAATTATATATATGTGATTATATATATATTTGAAAATCTACTTCCTTACAGATCTTACATTTTTGGGGAGAGATGAACAATTAACATTAATAATAAAGTGTGATATGTAATTTGATATGAAAAATATAGGATGCTGACTTTTGGATTTTATGCACAATGTTAATGGACGTATCAGTTTTGTTTATTGCTGCTTTTGCATTTTGTAAAAGCCTTTAGTGTGGAGGACTCTAGCTCTTGCCTGCCTGGCAAGAAAGCATACATTAGTGATTGCTTAGATGGTATTTATTAGTACATCAATACTTCTGAAAACTCAAGACTGTTACTCCATCATTATTAATATTTCGGGAAGGTATTTAAAACATGTTCACTCCTCAAAACAAAGAAATAAATGAATCATTAGTAATACTTTGGGAGAAGTATTTGAAACATGTTCACTCTTCAAAATAAATAAATAAAGAAACAAACGAACCAAAAAAATAAATGAATAAGTAATTCCAGACATTTCCCTTTGCCTCTGAAGGCTCTGGGCTCCTCTACATTCTTTCTGGTTGATAGTTTCATTCCAAACTTCCAATCCAAGCCTTGTCCTCAATCTACCCCATCCTTTGCCTCGTGTCCTTGGTAGGTGTTCCCTCCTATGGGATCTCAGTTATTCCAGTGGCACCAGGGTAGATCTAATGGTTTCCCTGCAAGATGTCAAACTAAGACGTTTTATTACCCGGAAAATACAAGAAACAGCTGTTTATGTAAGTGCCCTAGGCACCCTGGTTAATCATTCTTGCAAACAACATTGAATGGAATACAATTCTGATTGCTGCATTTGGTTTTTTGCCTATTATAAGAAAATAATGGCCTAGCCACCTTAGCAAAAAGTCAGTGATTTATCACAACTGATTGCTATATTTCATGCTTTTTCGAATTAAATAACAACCCAAAATTCTTCCACTTGGAATATTAGCTTCCTGAAACTATAAAATACAAGAATCTGGCAGTGGATATATATCCAAAATACTGATATAATATATGGAAGATGCAAAAATGGTAAAATTGTGCTTTTAAAAATGTTTTATTTTAGATAATAATGGAAAAATCAATAGTCCAAAAGAAGATTTAAGCTATTATGTCACTACATATAAAATGTGCATCTGAAAACGAAATCACAGATTCTGTTTTATATCCTGTCAACTTTTTTGTTGTTGTTGTTAAAAAAAAAAAGAAAAAAGGATTTGTAAGCTTGTTGATCTTCACAGTTACGCTAGTTAAACTATTAGTATAGAATAAAACTATATTAGACACATGAGAGAATTCTTTACATGTGTAATAGAAAACTGCGTCCCTCTTTCCTGGAGGTTCAGCTGTTGAAGGCGCTTCTGGCCATCAAGGAAGGCAGTAGAGCCTACATGTTAGAACTTGGGGTTTGGAGTCAGACAGACCTGGAAGAATCCTGGCTCATTCACTCATGGGCTATGTAATCTTGGGCAAAGTTTTTTTTTTTTTTTTCTTTTTGAGATGGAGTTGTCTCATCCTGTCTCCTGGGCTGGAGCGCAGTGGCACGATCTCTGCTCACTGCAGCCTCCTGGGTTCAAGCGATTCTCCTTCCTCAGCCTCACGAGTAGCTGGGATTACAGGCACCTACCACTATGCCCAGCTGAGTTCTTGTATTTTTAGTAGAGACGGGGTTTCACCATGCTGGCCACGCTGGTCTTGAACTCCTGACCTCGTGATTTGCTCGCCTCAGCCTCCCAAAGTGCTGGGATTACAGGTGTGAGCCACCACGCCTAGCCAGGCAAAGTTTTTAAACATTTTGGTTCCCCTCAATTTCCTGTAAGATTGAGATATCTTTCTCACATATTTTTTTTAAAGAATGGTTCAGCTAAAATACACAAATTGCTAAGCACAGTCACCTTTAAAACAACACAGTTTTGTTAATAATCATATTTGTTAGCTTACATTAATTAGGTTTGGTACAGAGTAGGTGGAGAAAATGGGAAGGCTGGCAGCAGGGCACATGTTTTCCCTCTTCTAGATAGTCCTTCAATCACTTTCTTCCCTTTCCTTCTCATTCTCAAAGAAAAACTATCATATTATTTTCTGTACATGAGCCAAATGTTCAGAGAGCCAAATATTAATGTGCAAATAATGTAGCACACTACAGGTTTTTAAAAATAACAGTGAATGAAACTTCTTAATGATACTGATGGTTGCTCCGTAAGGTAGCTTAGTATGTGGACACTGTTTTGAGCAAATCATTCTTTCTTAAATAATGTTTTCTATTCACCCATAACCATATGACACTTCAAATGGAAAACTGAGTTTAAACAGAATACTGAAGATGTGTCCACTGATGGGATGTATTTCTACTTACTAGCGGTGCTATTTTACCATGGCCACTGGCCAACTGGCTGAGTTCTTAAAAAGTCAATATAAAGGCTGCGAGACGTAAACAGGAACTTTGGGGAAGAAACAAAATAGCACTGTTGATCATAATACAGCCGTTACTATGGACTCAGTCTTCCTTCTCTCTGCAAACACCTTAAAACCATTTGTTGGTTCACTGAAAGCTAAGATTTTCCCAGGAAAAGAGCAGCCAGCATACAGAAGGTTAAAACCTCTGTAGTGCTGTAATAAAAAGACATCACCTCAGCTGCCTGTACCTTGAGATATCCTCTGCTTCTGAAATTCACCTTCATTACATCTCACAGAGAATGTATAACATATATTTAGGCATCTTTTTTATTAAATCTCCACCCTGTTCTCATACTGCATTCATTCTTCATTCAACCCACACAACAGAATCACATTATTTTCTCTTCCTTAAAATAAAAAAGTCTTCACCAATCTAGTCAGATTTCCAAATGTATCTCTCATGAGTTTCCCTTTAACCACTTTCACTCAGTTTTATCTTTCCCCTTCTCTTGCTAGCTGCTTCCAGCTTGGAGGAACCAACAAGAGAATTCACTCACATAAACCAAAGGCCAGTACAGATTCCCATTAACTCCAGTGGACTCTTTTTGGTGGATGCAAGTGAATGGTGAGAGATGAGATTGGGAGAGGAGAGCATTCTCAGCTACTGGGCACATAGTGAGATTAAAGAGAAGCCATCACAAGGCTTGGAGAAATATCTCTAGAAATAACTTGGCTGCACTGATGAGACTTGGGCGTATGTTTCTTTAATTGTGATGTAACATGAAATAACAAGACAGAATCAAATTAGGAAGAACTCTAGCTATTTCCAAGCTGTTTGTGATCTGAAGCGCTATTGGGGAGGTAATTGAGGCTGATACGCCACCACAAAAGATTGAGAACTTCTCCCTCCTGTAATAATCAGACTAATGTTTTCCTCATTACCATGTCTTCATTTTTCCTGCTGACAGTGCAATGCCTACAGAGGTCTCATTACTGTTTTCCATATTTTTGTTTTAAATTATTGTTAAGTTCTAGTAGGGCTGATATGTGACTGCAAACAGGCAGTGGTAAGTAGTTAAGAAATATTTTTCAGAGAGCCATTGGAACCTAACAGATATACATCTGTCAAGGTCGGAAAGCAGAAAACATACATAAGACACAGTTGGGCTGTTCAATTTGTTAATATGTGGGGCAAGTCAGATGTCTCCTGAATGCAATATGTAAGAATGGCTGAAGCGATAGGACTTGAACTCTTCCAAGCTCCAGGACTTTTGGCTCTGGGCCTTTTGTTCTTCCTGCATCTTGTTGTGATAGCAATTATCGACCAAACAACATCATATGGCAATGATTTAATTGGCTCAAGTCCTGCTCCAAAGGTAAGTGTCACAGGCTTTTGGTCCTATTCCCCACTTCTCCTGTTTGGAAGCAAATTACTCAAATAGCAGAAATAAAATGTCATTTCTGTTGCCATATGGGAAACTTAATGCTACAGTTAAAGAAAAACTCATGTAGAAAATTCTAAGTTTCTTAAACGTGGCATGCAAAATTCCATTGCAGTGAAAAAGAATGGCATTTCATATGGTTAAAACATTTACAAATATGGAGTATAAAAGTAAAACTCATGACTTGATAAGTCATAAAACCTTGATATGTAATATTACTATAGATCTCAGGTTAATCAGCACATAGTGAACATTTACTGATATTTTAGCAGTATTATGGAATATTAAAATAATGTAATCCTGAACCAGTTAAACTTGACTTCATTTCAGTTAGGCCAAAGTTTAGGTTTTGATTTTTATTATTTGGGATTAAAATCAGGTGTCTCATTGAAATAACTTTATGTTGTTTAAAGAATAAATGGAATTAAACATGTTAACATGTCATTTAGTAAATCTGATTTTTTTTTCCAGAAGAAATAAGGAAGAAAATTTCATTTCATTTTTGCCAAATGACACCAAAAACCCACAGCCGTCTATAAAATTTTGGAACTGTCCGTTAACGAGACACATTTTCCTCTCATCTTTAACTCTTCTCGTCCCCACCTCTGAGTTGACTACTGAGCCTTGAAAATGGCAATGAATTGTCTTTGTTCACATCTTAAGTGGTTGCAACATACGAAGTTTTTGAAAAGAAATTTCAAAAACTTGTTTTGAAAGAACAAAGTTTTTTGAGAGAACTTTTCCTTCATTCTAAGAATTGATAAAGCTTGTTGAGAATTTCAAGCTAACAATCAACTTATTTTTAATGTCTGTTTCACGTACCACCCTTCTTTCAGTTCCCACTGTCAGTGTCCTATTACACAGCTGAATTTCCCCAGACCTGGACAATTTCACCTACTTTCCATCATGTCCTTGCCTCTAGTCTCAGCCCCGGTCCTACAAACAGAGAAACTATCCTTAAGTGCAATTCTGATCATGTGACTCTGTGTGGATACCTACCAAAGTGAACACTGAGTAAATTTCAAACTCCCTAACCCTCTGCATAAAGCATTTTATAATCGAGGTTCAATCTCTTTGCCAATATTATAGCCTCCTCTCTAGTCAAGGTGGTATTAATTAATTATTCTGTTCCTTTTTGCTAGACTATCTTCACAATTTTGCTGATAAAAATCCTACCTATATTTTGAGGCCTGGTTCAAGTGCCATTTTCTCCATTAAATCTTTCCTAGTTTTTCTGGCAAAAAGTAATTTCTCCCTTCTTTATGTTCTTCTAACATTTAGTTATTTTTCTCCTACAGTCATTATTAAATTCTTCCTCCTAAAGTTATTAGTGTATGATTTCACCATCTGTGATTTGAATGCAAGGGGTCCCCAGATGATACATAGAAAAAAACTAAAGTTGAGATTAATAATTTTCCAGCAGTATTGGGCACAAAAGCAAGATTTTACTATGGTATGTTGTATTTGCCCTCACTGAACTTCTGATAGTCAAATTTGGAAATTAAAGTGCAATTTTTTTTCTGTTAATTGTAAGCTAAGTTGTACAGTTCATGCTGTCCTGTGAGATACATTGAAAGAGGTAAGGTAACAATAAAAAGGATAATAATATGGTTTTCATATTCAAGCCTCATCAGCAAAACAATAGCAACTTCTGAATGCTAAGCTTTTCTTTTCCTTGTAATGATTCCAGGTGATTCATACATAGTTTTTCTTAAGAGTCCTTAATGTTCTCTTCTTCTAAAGACTGGTCTCTATGCCTTTGATGCCCACTGTGTGGTGCATGCAGATTTGAATCACTCTTCTCTTTTGTCTACATCTTGTCCTTGCCATCTTCCACCAAGTCGTTCCTCCTCATGATGCCTTGCAAGGTCCTTCCCCTTGTCCGTCTTCCCACTATCCTTCCTCTAATGTGCCATGTGCAATGAGGTGCCAGCCACATCTCTCATAGCATAAAAATGCAAAACAAGATGCTCACAACCCCTTGCCCAAATTTCTTTAGGAGACTATGTCAGAAGGTAATGTGAGTGATATTCCTCTCTGCAAACATGCAACCTATAAAGAGTCAGGAGACTTCAGCTCCTCATGTGCTGGAGTTGGGCACCTCCTTACCTGCCATCTATTGTCTACAAGTCAGCCTGCTTAGTAGAGAGGTTGCATCATTGTCCCTCATTTCTCACTGCTGGTCTTCAGGCCTTCTCTCCCAACATCCTCTCACAGGTGGCTTGATTCCTCGCATGGGCACACACAATAGGCTCCCTTTGAGGATCCTCACTCTCGTAGGCACACGGCTGTCTCCAGGAAGATAACTGATATATTCCTTGGTGTTAACAGTCTCCTCTCATTATACTAGTGAGGTTATATTTGTCTTTTATTCCAGTTTTGGTGAAACACACATACTTACATGCCTAGATCACTGATTCCATAGTATTTTTGACAGCAGTAGTAGGGAATACACTTTAAAAACCATTAGGCAGTTTTTTTTCCTTCTTTTTCCAAAGCATGTAATATAGTCCAGAAAGTTTCTAAAGAATTTGTTGCATTGACCCCTTGCTGCCCTCTAGTGAGTGTTTGGTATATCCCCTGCTGTTCCAATCAGGATGAAAGTAGTAGACTTGGGGTAAAAACGGAGATGGCTTGGCCCAAATGTGCTACAATTTATTCATTCCAGGCTCAGAAAGATTATCTGGCCTCTAGAGAAATACTGGGCTCCAGAAACCAGACACTGTGCTACTCTGGTCAGAAAACAAAAATAAAGATAAAAAACAGCTTTGAAACACTTAAGATTACTCGGGGCTCCAATAATAATAGACATAAATTTATTCTTCCACTATTGCTATAAAATTAGAGCCAGTCCAGCCAAGGGCTTCTATCTATCCTAGTCTTGATTCCAACTCCCTTGGTCAACAGGGGGCTTTGGAATTATACTGCAGATCAATAAACCAGCTCCTGAGCCCCAGGGGTTAGCAAAACACACCCAACTGCAGGAACCAAAACACCTTGTCAGACACGCAAACAACACACAACTGGTGGTAAAGAGTTTGGCACTATCTTAGGTGTGACTTATGAGAATTTTCCTCTGAACAGTATCAAGGCTTTCTTAACTCAAAGGCATTGAACTCATTGAAAATTTCAAGTGATTGGAAGAAAAAAGATAGAGATGAACTTGCTTAGCGTCTAGACATATTTTTTTTAAACTTTCTCATTTTTTTACTATGAAAGTCTGATTCTTATACTTTTTGGAAATGAAGAACTAGATTCTGAAAGTCTGTTTGTAATAAATAGAAGAGAGTACTAGTTACTAATGCCCTAAAATTATATTATAATCAAAAAGTTTTGAGATCAGGAATTTCGGCATTTTGAAGTCAGGATTCAAATGTTAAAGCTCTGATTTTTATAAGGTAAGTTAGGCACATATCATAATGTCCAGTTCCTAAAAATGGGTATTTTTCTTGATTAAATGTATAGAACAGCTTACATATTTGCAATTATTTTGTGCATGTGGAACATTTAATTTAATCAGCTCCTTTATTAACTATTAAGAAACAATCAAATGGGTATGAATATATTGTATCATCTGTTGTAATCTATTGTAATCTATGTATCATCAATGTATTGATACATCAATACATACATTGATACCTAATTACAATACACAGTAATTATACATTACAATACATTGATCATCAATGTATTGTATCATTACAATACAAATAATATATTACAATACGTTGATGATCAATGTATTGTATCATCTATTGTTATCTTAAACATTATTGCATGTCTTAGAAGCCTGTCTTTTGCTAGAGGGGACAATGGACAATACTCAAACTGATGTTACCAATCTCAATTGGTATAAAAGAATAGAAGCTTCCCATAGAACAAGATTTCCCCCACCCTTAGGTCAGTAGCTGAAGCAGTGGGGACAGCTGAGGGAATATTTTCTCTTTCCAGTAAAATTAAGGAAGAAAACACACTATTTAGTCACTGAAGAATTCAGGGTTGTGAAATGAGTATGTGATTGTTATTTGATGTGTTGTGAGACTCATGTGGTGGAGATGAGCACCTCCTTACCTGTCATCTATTGTCTACATGTGTAGGGGTGTCTAAATTCTGGTGTCTAACCTCATGTTACATTTGGAAATACATTTCACTGAGATAAGGAATGGACTTTTCTACAATAGACCTTCACCTACAGGATGTAGGCAAATTAGTTAGCATGAAGGGAGAATTGTCCCCATAAGTATATTGGGATGGTAAGTAAGAAAATAGAGTTACATTTTATGATTCAAGAAAACATGTCAAATAACCTCACAGAAAATTGCAACGAAAGAATCACTTCCCAATGTTTTTCTGTCCAAGTTTATGCAACAGGTTCTTTTATTCATTTCTTTCAGGGCCTAATATAGTGTTTGCGACACAAAGATACGATCTTTGTCCTCAGAAAGCTTTCAGAACTTGTAGAAGCAATCCAGACCAAGGCCTTGCAGCTGAATAGCACTTTATAGCTACAGAGATCCTTCACATGCTTTGTGTAATCTGATTTTGTAACAACCAGGGGACGCAGACAGGACAAAAATAATCATCCCAATTTTATAAACTTGTAAACAGAGGAACCAAAAAATTAAGGGACTTGCTCAGTGTCGCATGATAACAAATGTTTCAGCCAGGACTAAATTCAGTTCTTCTGATCTAAGCTCATGCCCTTTCCAGTATTTCTGGAGGCTTGTAGTATTTGGCAGACTTTCAAGCCTTTTACCAATTGCTCTTCCTGGTCTTTATAAATTGTCAAGAGTCAAACTTAGACATTCCTCACTCACTGGAATTTAAAATTTTGTGTCTACCCAAATAAGAAGTATTGAATTCTTTATGAATTCCCAGAATTCTAAGTGGGACCTTTAAAATTATGTTGTCTGTTATATGTATACTTATCTCTTCTCTGAGGACTGTTTCAATCTGTGCCTTTCCAGAGAAGATTCTGAGAACTGAAACATCACTATAGTTATTCTAATAAGGACAATGCATGAAAAATTTGCTGTGTATTGTTCATGGGAGTTATGACCTGAAAGGCTAGTGCTTTGAAGAGACATCTGCACTTCCATGTTTGCTGCAGCACTATTCCCAATAGCCAAGATATGGAATCAGCCTAAGTGTCCATCAGCAAGTGAATGGATAAAGAAAATGTAATATCTGTACACAACGGAATATTATTCATCCATAAAAAATACTGACATTCTGTCATTTGCAGAAACAGGGATTGAACTGGAGATCATTATGTTAAGTCAAATGAGCCAGTCACAGAAAGACAAATATCACTTGTTTTCACTCATATGTGGCAGCAAAAGAAGTGGATCTCTTTACTAGAGATCAGGAGGTTCCCAGAGGCTGGGTGGTTACCAGAGTCCAGGAAGGAAAGGGGGGAGAGGTGGATGAAGAGAAGTTGGTTAAGGGGTACAAAAATAGAAAAAAAAATAAGTGCCAGTATTCAATATTGGACAATAGAAAAATTACAGTTAACAACAATTTATTGTATATTACAAAATAGCTAGAAGAGAAGAATTGTAATGTTCTCAACATGAAGAAAAGATAAATGTTGGAAATGGTGGCTATCCTGATTTCTCTGATTTGATCATAACACATTGCATATAAGTATTGAAATATCCCATGTACCCCCAAAATACGTACAATTATGATATATCAATTAAAAAGTTCAATGAAATATATTGCTTAATAAGCACAATTCTAGAAGAAACTATTGCTATACTGAAGAATGATTGCTGATCTGTAAATAAGCCAGAAAAGGGAACATTCCTCTTTTCAAAACCAATTAAACAGACAAGGATTTGAGGAAGCCATTAGCCAGTACATAAAGGCTCATGCGTAGGGTGCATAAATTGCTCTACTGAAATGTTGACTTCCAAATATTAATCTCTGAAACATGTGCCAGTTCAAAGACTAGGATGATACCTTGACATTAAGAGAGAGACTTTTTAGCAAACAAAGTAAAGGCAGGTCTTATGATAGTTTGATGTGTACATGAGGCTTTGAAATGAAGGTCCTACAGAATGACTACCTAACTATCTGAAAATTATAAATATACGTATATGAGTTTTATAGGTTTAAGCCCTAAGGAAGGAGTGACATTTCTAATGGTACCAAGTCCACTATGCTGGTAACCCAGAAGAAGAAAAATAGAAGAAAAGAAAAAAACAAACTTACAAAGTTCCTACCATTAGAACATCTCTATACAACTTATATCTGTGTTTTTCATTCTTTAATGAGTTTTATAATCAGTATAACAATAGCTTCAAAAAGACACATTCTTTCTTTTCTTCTTCACCAGTGACAAGAAGGTGTAAGATACCTTATCTCTTTATTCTCACATCCTCTTACATCCATTGAAAAACTTGTCTCAAATTAAACATCTACCAGATAACTAAAAAAAGTTCAGTTTCTGCTCCTGAAAAGAATATTTTAATCAGTGCTGTGAATACAAATCTTCTATCATAATGAAATTCTGGTGGTCTTCAGTAGTAACTATCTCTAGTTCCAGATCAATATAAAGAATCATAAATCAATGTTAACATTTATTTAGGGCCTCCTTGGTGCCAAGCAAGGTGTTAGGCATGTTACATCTATCTTCTCTTGTAACATACAAGAAATACAACCCAGCCATTTAAACGAGTGTTATTAGTGCAGTTTTACAGAGAGGGAAACTGATGCTCAGTGAAGTGAAGCCATTTGCTGACAGAAATGATGGTACTGAGTACCAGCGTTAGGTTTAAACTCAAGCCTGTCTCTTTCCAGCTCCTGTGGTGCTCCCTTCACCATTCTAAAACATGTAAGCACATTGTTGCTTTTCACATCTGCAAAAAAAATGCTGTGCCTTACTATTTAATACCGATTGATTAACATTTAATAAGACCCACATCAGAATATGGATCAGTATTTGAGTTTTTTTGATTTAACAGGAAAATACCCACAAAGGCATTCAGCAAAGATAAATAACACTGATGCAAAATGTGTGCTTCATGGAGTTGGAGGTTCTCTCTGGTGACATGTTCTGAGTGAAGATTTTGAAAAAGGGAAGTGATACTTCCTGGTGGGCACAGAATGTTTTGCAAGTGGCAGACGGTAATACTGAGACAAGCTATATTTATCCACTGGGCTCCTCAGTAACTGCACACATCGAATGGGCCTGAATTATGGCTTATCCGGAAGCCAGACTTTGAGGACACTCCTCATGCCACTCACCTGTGAGGCAGAGTGAGCACCTGCTGGATGACGGAAGTGGCTCAGTGCTTATTTATCTTCAGGGTAGAAATGGGTTCCAAATACATGTTAATGCTTGTATGGCTATGTGGCCAGGAGTGGCTCACTCTTCCTTGCCACATCCCAGTAGTTTGAATATTCAGAGCACAGCAGCAAGGGAGGAAGGGACGGGGAGGAAAGTGTGATTTATTCAAGCTAGAATTTAGTGTTTAATACTGTGCTAGGCAGTGCCATAGGCATTATCTCATGTATTTTTTTAAGGTAGTATCCGTATTTATTATTTGAATCAAACCAGAGAGGTTAAATGATTTAACTAATGTCACTGTAGATCCCACTGGGAGTCCAGGTCCATATTTCTTCCTCTCCCCTATTCAACTACCTGAGTCCTATCATGGTGCTTTCATCAAAACTTGAGGGATTGGGAAGGCAGTTTCCCGGGAACAACCCTGAAGGGAAATGTGGATCTAGTTAACAGGAAATCATGATTTTGTAGTGCTTACAATTCACACTGTTTTCTCATTTTATCCAGCAGAGCTTAGCATCCAAGACATTCCCTTGTCTGTTTCAACAGCTGTTAGAAATTAAAAACAAACAAACAAACAAAATTGAGCTGAGGGCTTTAGAAAGGAACTTGGCAATGTATCTTAGGTTAAACCATACAACAGTGCCAATTTTTAACTGGTTTTGGCCTATAAACCCCAGACTTTCTTGTGGTCATCCTAATATATAGATTTAATATACATACTCATAATACTTGAGTCAGCTAGTGTGTCAACATACATTTATAAGATAGTGTGGTTTTGTTTCTAATAACAAAGACTGTAAAATGCCTAAATATCTATTGAGAGCTGGATTAAAAACTCTATTCTGCACCCATGCAATGAAATACTACGCAGCTATTAAAAAGAATAAGTAAATTCATATTTGCTGATATAAAAAGATATCTAAAATCAATTAAATGAAAAACAAGACACATAACAAGAACAATATAATCTATAAATTCACAAGTGAATGCTTATATATGAATCATATTGATTTATAAATAAAAACATAAATAATTTGCACACATACATATACGTCTATAAATCCGGGCAGAGAGATTGATGATCTGAAGGCAGTAACTCAGGAAAACTTATTTTTATGTGTATTCTTTTGTGACGTTTAATTTTCTTTATTTTTACTCTTTGTGTAGTATTCTAAAAATTATTATGAAAGGCAAAGAACACATTCTTTGATAGCCACAACAAAACTGTGTAGAAGGGAAGAGAGATCTCTGAGACTTCTGCAGTGGAATAGGGAAGGGGAACATTTCTTAGTAGATGAAACAATGACTAGAGATAGAAAGGAATGAAAGGGGCTGGGCATGGTGGCTTACACCTGTAATCCCAACACTTTGGGAGGCTGAGACAGGTGGATCACCTGAGGTCAGGAGTTCAAGACCAGGCTGGGTAATGTGGTGAAACCCTGTCTCTACTAAAAATACAAAAATTAGTTGGGTGTGGTGGCGTGCACCTATAATCCCATCTACTTGGGAGGCTGAGGCAGGAGAATCGCTTGAGCCCAGGAGGCGGAGGTTGCAGTGAGCTGAGATTGTACCACTGCACTCCAGCCTGGGCGACAGAGTGAGACTCCATCTCAACAACAACAACAACAACAACAAAAGGAATAGAAGGAGACATGTTAATCCCCTGAGCTCCAGAAAAAGAGTGAGAAGGAGCCATTCTGGGATTAAGAAGTGTCTGTCATGGGCCAAAATAACAAGTCATCTTGCTTGACCCTCCCAATCTCCTGGGTTCCTAATGCTCCCTGCTGGAGCCCCTTGTCCTGGCCATGGAACTATGGTTGCTGAATAGACATTTAGAATCTCTGATCTCACTATCCAAATAGACTCCCAAATCATTCCATATCACAAACCCCTGATTTATTTTATTAGAAGAAAAACATAGCACTTATCACTACCTGACACGTATACATTAACTGATGGTTATTTATATACTTGCTTATTTTTAAATTTTCTCCTACCAAAAAACAAGTTCCAGAAGAGTTGATATTTCTTTTTATTTAACAGTGTCTCCCTAGAGATCAGAACAGTGCCAGGCACAGTATCTGAGGGTGAGGTGGATGGATGTCTGTCTGCATGCACTCATGGATGGATGTATGGATAAAAGAGAGGGCTGCTGCTGCTGCTGCTGCTGCTGAGGCCACAGAGAGGAAGCTCAGAAATCACTTTTCTTTAAAACTAACACTACACCCTATGATTGAAACTGTATTTGTGGAGGCCAGGTGCGGTGGCTCACACCTATAATCCCAGCACTTTGGGAGGCCAAGCTGTGTGGATCACCTGAAGTCAGGAGTTTGAGACCAGCCTGACCAACGTGAAGAAACCCCATCCCTACTAAAAATACAAGAAAAAAAAAAAGCCAGGTGTGGTGGGGAGTGCCTGTAATCCCAGCTACTTGGGGGGCTGAGGCAGGAGAATCGCTTGAACCTGGGAGGCAGAGGTTGCAGTAAGCCAAGATCGCACCATTGCACTACAATCTGGGCAACAAGAGTGAAACTCTGTCTCAAAAAACAAAACAAACAACAACAACAAAACAAAACTGCATTTGTGGGGGTTATAGTTTTCAAACAATAATAAAGAGGATTGCTTAGTTTGACAATCTGGCAAGATTATCTGAGAATAGAGCAGTCCTGAAAAATCTTCGGTATGTGGTTTCTAAAACTTCTATATCAACTGGTAATAATTTTTCAGACACATACTGGGCTAGTTTTTAAAAAAAATTTTGTTCACAATAGAGTGGGACTCCCCTAAGGACAAAACAATGTGGAATAACATAGTTGGCACACAAAATGTTTTCTGAATTCCAATCAACATCCAAGAAGCAACTATTTCAATGTAAAGCTTAGTAAACTGAAGACTGCAGAGCAAGAGTTGAAGGGATTCCTAAAATCTACCTTTAGGAAATGACAAAAAGACAATATATTAGATCTATGTGTCTTCTGCAAGTCCCTATCCTGATGCCATAGCTTATTTGTCACAATTGAGCACTTCGAGCTCAATTTTATGTTGGACTGGAGTTCTGTTCCTGGAAATTTGGGGTACGAGCTAAGAAAAAGCCATTAGGTATGTCTGTGTGACTAGAGGTGTAATATGTTTAGAGCTGTTGGTGACCGTATTCTGCCACATTGAAGGAGAAACAGCCTGACAAGAAAGAGGAATGATGCAGGTGTGCCAGGATACATGAGGACAAGGGCTGGAGAGAAACACTGCCTCAGAGACTATCAAGTAAAGCGTCCAGGCTGATCCTGAGGCTTTGTGGCAAGTTTTCTTTGAGTACCTGCGAAAGTTCCACAGTATGGAACAACACTGAGACCTGAACCTATTCTGATTTTGCTCTTATGCACAGGAAATACTGTCTTTCTGTATCATACTTGGGAGATAAAACATAGTTCTTTCTCTAGCCATTTTTTATTTTTATGTAAATCTTTTTTTTTCAAAGCTTGCATATTATATCATATATCAGTTTCTTACTGCCTCTCTCACACATCTACGATTTAAAAATACTCCCATTTTATTTAAACATCCAAATACTTGGCCATTAATTTTGTCTGGATCATATATTCTTTCTAAGTTTAAGTTTTTGTTATCAGAAACAACTGAGTTTAATCTACAATTTTCTGTGCTACAAATAAAAGATGTGACTATAAAACAGTATCACTGCTTTCAATCTTGAACAAACTCACATGATTTTGTATATTTAACTGTCTTTCTGGCCTATCAGAATATTTTTTTAACCCCAGCATGGCATATGTATCAGAAAGGGAGTTAGGGATTTCTACTGGACCACAGAGTAAAAATCTTTTAAGAGCTATTAATACCACATACTCAGAGAAACAACAAGGACTGTGTAATTTGTTTGTAGTAGGTGGTCAATATGCATAGAGGTAGGGGATGGCCCAGGTTGCTCACTGGTGTTACAGGCATCAAAGCCAAACACATTTGAAGTCTTTCCTCTAGGTTAGGGTTCGTTTAAAACTAGCCATTTACACACTTGAAGACAAGTGCCTGCCTTACAGGGAACCTGTAGAGGGCAGTATTGCTGTGTATTTTGTATCTGTTGACTATTTCCACACAGCCCAACAACCTAGGCATGAACAGATGTAAGCTACTAGGTTAAAAATCTAATATAAGGATACCTGGTTTTTTGCTTTTATTTTTAAAGTCACTCACAAAATTTAAAAACACTGCCTTATCCAAATCGTTACTTATGCACAGCACCAAATTTAGAGAATGTTCTGTCTTGATGACTTAGGTTCTGTCCTTAATAGTTTTTAAATATATTTTTAAAAATTAAAAATTATTCTATTTTAGAATCTAAATGTAAAGAACATTCAATTTTTGGCTAATTTTAATGCCATATTGTAGGTTGTTCTGTTTTTTGTTTGTGCTTGATGCTTTTTTTTGCTAAATAAAATAGAAAAATATCCACCAAGATTACTTCTCAAAAAAAGATTTTTCCAAAAGCTATACAAGATACTTGCAACTCTAAAGATATTTTAATATAATTATATTTTAAAACAGAAACCGGAACTGATGGTAGGAGATTTAAAAAGCAAAAAATGAAAGAGCTTATTTTAAAAATGAGCTTTGAGCATGTTGCTCTAGGGATTTCCTTAAAAGTAGGAAAAACATTTCTAGTGCTGTTTATAATGGTTTTAAAGGAAGGAAAGAAGCAGCTACTCTCATCTGCAGTTGTACTGACTGGCAGTGATGTCCCAGCCTTGGTTTAGTTATACACAAATAAGGTCCCTGAAATCCTATATTAATGGTTTCCCATTAAAACAAGCCAATCAAACAACCTGAGTACCTCTCCTGTTCAGGCATGTTAAGAGAACATGGAGGCACAAAATATAGCCCTTGCCTCCAAGGAAATCACAATAGAGGTTAGGGTATGACGTGAATGTTAAAAAAAAAAAAAAAAAAAAAAGAAAGAAATTATATGAAGGAAATATAACAAATACTAGAATAAGAAAAAATGCATCTCTTGAAATTCAGTATTTTGGGGTTGGTTATTTTGAGGTTTACTGGTAGAGGAGCTGGGCTTACAGGATGGATAAAGTTTGTAGAGAAATGAAAAATCAGGAGCAGAAGAACTCGTGAAGAATAAGTCAGATATTCAAAAGAAGGAGGACTGCATAGCACAATTTTAATATTTGCAACACTAAATAATTTTTAACAAGGAAGCAGATTTCCAGCCCTGCCTATCCATTCCTGAAAACTGGGCATCATGTTTAGTTACATACAAATAAGATTCCTGACGTCCTGTATTAATGGTTTTCCATTAAAACAACAGGAATTTAGCCCCAATTTCCTAGCTTACCCTTTCTTTACCACTTGGCAAAACTACACAGTAAAATAATCAGGTATCAGCATTACTGCGTTCACTATCTCCTCCTTCACCACCCCTAGGAAATCTCTAGAATTACACGAGAACAAAACAAAACAAATAAAAACCTACCCTGACTTGACTTTAACTTACTTTAAATTGCCTTTAACAGTATATGTGTTCAATTGCTGACATGCCTGTTTTCTTTGTCCACTGGACTGTCAGGCTCCAAGGGAAGGGACTGGGTTTCAGAATCAGTTCCTAGCATCATATTGCAGAGCCAGGCTAGGTATTAGAACAATCTGCAGAACTTGGAAACATAGATTCTTGCCACCAATCAAGTCCAACTTATAGATACTTTCCCTACAACAAACTTCTCCAGGACTTTGTTTACTATAAAGAACATTCTTCTATGTATTACACTTAGTTTGGTACTCTGAAGCCAATTAGATTATTATGAGATTATTCATAAGTTCAAGGACTATGATTTATTCACTTTTTATGTCTTTCATATTGTGTAGTATGCAAGCGGGTACATGGATGTACTTGTTGATTTTATTTTAGTTTTTATTTTTATTTTTTTAGAGATAGGGTCTCACTCTGTCACCCAGGGTGGAGTACAGTTGTGTGAGCACAGCTCATTCCAGCCTTGAACTCCTGGACTGAAGGACTGAAGGGATCCTCTTGCCTCAGCCTCCCAAGTAACTGGGAACCACAGGAGCATGGCACCATGCCATATATATATGTATATATATAGTAGTTACTGGGGTCTCTCACCATCTTGCCCAGGCTGGACTCAAATTCCTGGCGTTAAGTGATTCTCCTGTCTTGGCCTCTTGAAGTACTGGGATTATAGGCATGAGTTACCATGACCACCTATTAGTTAAATTTACGTTAAACTTTCTCTCCTTTTTACATTTTCCTGGGCACAAATTTACTCATATCTGACAATGACAACCACTTTAAGGATGAAAGCACCATGCTTTAACCTCATACTTACATTTAAACATTGTTTGGAATTAATAATGGAGAGCATTGAGACTAGATTAGAGAAGGCTTCTGAAAATGGAGGGCACATTTAGACTTGTCTAGCTGTGTAATGAAGTCTTGCATATGATATTCTGTACCACCTGGCTAATTCCCTCTAATGATTGGAATACCTATTAAGAATTCTCTGAAATAAGGGCTTAACAAACAAATGGCCTGCATGAGGATATATATTTTTAAAGGACTGAAAAACCATTTTAAAAAGCAGCAATGCATAATGAAAAATATCCCTGAATCAATGTGAAAGGTGATTCAAGTCTTTTGTTACAGGTTGTTCTGGAGTCCTGTTAGGAATGTCATAGCTACAAGTAACTGCTTGGTTTGCCTCTAACAGATGGAGGGTGGAGGATGGAGGGTTTAGGAGAAACCTCAGTCATCTGCTTCCTAGCTCAACTTCTCTTTCTCTTTCTCTCTGTGTGTGTCTTTTCTCCCTTCTTAAATACTGAAGTAGCATTTAACAACCAATATGCTAAATACCCATTCTCCTTGAATTTTTGTTCCAAGAATACTAATTTTTTGGTCTCATTTAGGAAATTCTATTCACTTATTTTTTTGACTTGGTCCTTATAGCTTTCTATATAGTGTATGTGATTGAGATTAAAAACAGAATCCTAAAAATTCATAGATTCAGGGACCATGGGATTAAAAATCAAGCAAATAACTATTCCAAGGAACATAAGCCAGACCCCCTGCCTTTCCAGGATTGAAGCTTAATGCCAGACATGTTTGAATTATGGTATTACAAGTAAAGTACTCTGGGGTCTTACAAAATGAAAAGCACTTTTCAAGTAGAAAATGGTTTTATGTTTTCCTATAAATATTTGGACAAAGCTGAATTCATATGTGATAATCAAAACAAACACACTGGAAACACTAGAAACAGATGCATCTACAAATGGCTGAATTCCTTTAAAAGTTTTTTTTTTTTTTTTTTAATATGGCGGATGAAAATCACCTACAAAACAACTATTCAGTAGCTTTTAGTAGCAACCGTAGGCAAATCTTGGGACTTGAGAACTTGAAAAGGTACTGGGAATTAAATAATTAATTTTCAGTCTTGATATCATACTGCTGTATTATATGCTACAAGCTAGTAGTTGCTAATTAATGATAAAGTAATGCCATTTGTAAGAGATTTGCTTATTTATAATTAAAGCTGATTTAAGGTTATTTTCACTTAAGTTTTGGTGTGTTCCCTTGAATGAGGGAGCCAGGATGACATTATAGTCATTGCACTCTTGAGCTAACTTGCAGTCAGTCTTATTTGGCCTGTCTGTCTTGCCACAAAAGAGAAAAACAAACAAACAAGATTTGAGAACTATTACTCCAGGACAACAGTTCTGCTTCTCTTCTCTGTGGGTTTTGTTTCATGGCTGTTTTTTAGTTTTTTTTTTTTTTTTTTTTTGAGACAGGATACCTAGGTTAGAGTACAGTGGTGCAGTCATGACTGACTGCTGGCTCAGCCTTCTGGACTGAAGTGATCCTCCTGCCTCACCCTCCCAAGCAGCTGGGACTAACATGCCCAGCTATTTTTTCTTTTTAAGAGGTGGTATCTCGCCTTGACCTCCCAAAATGCTGGGATTACATGAGTGAGTCATCACATCTGGCCCCTCATTGGCTCTTTCAAATGCTTGATTTGAAGTCCCTTTGTCTTTCTTTCAGTTTCACCCCCAAGGTCCCAGACCTCTTTTATTCTCCTAAATATCTTCTTAAAGGCAGTGATGTGCTCTAGTTCCCACTTAAGTACCATGATTTTTTTTTAAGCTGAATTATATGATAATTTAACAACACTGTCTTCTTTTTGCTTTCAGTTTCTTTCTGGTGAATCTGAATTTCTAAAATGTTCATCATTGCCTAGAGATTCAGATTCTCATTTTAACTGAGATCTGGAATCCCTGATAATGCACTAACACTGAATAAAAGAAACATTTTTTCAGAACTCCCATCTCCAGGTCCTCTGAAAACCATGAGGTTTATAACATTTTACATAATTTAGGTGTCCTCTGTGAAATTTCAAAATATCTACATTTTAACACGTTTAATTGATATGCTGAAGATTACAGAAATTATCTGTTGCTTATAATCTATGTGCAAAATAGCAGTAAAATATAACAAAATTTAAGACATTGTTTTTGCCTCCCAAGAAACATACAGGCTAGCTAGTGATATTTTAAAAACTTGAAAACAATTCATAATAGAGAATATATAAACATTAGATAAGAGCACATACTTTGGAGTCACAAAAATCAGGGACTGAAACTTGTCACAAACCTCAGTTTCCACAACTGTAAATTGGACTTAATCAAAAAACCTATTTTAATGGAATTATTGTGAAAATTGACCTAACACCTTCTTATCTGATGCAGACATTCAATTAACCAATTCAATATATATCTATATCAATCTATACATCTACACATATAGCACACACACTTTTCTTTTTTTTTTTTTTCCAAACACTTAAACAGTGATTTGGTAATTCTGTTATTAAGAAATGCAGGTTGCATGCTCCATTCAACTCGTGAGAAAAATCAAGCTCAAGCTTAGCTGGATAGACAGGCTGAGTTAATTAGTACCCCTTTTCTTATTTTCCTCCTCCTTCTCCTCTCTTCTGTCCTCCCTCATTTTCTCCTGCTCTCCATGTTGCATGATAAGAGAGAGACATCATCAATATCTCAGCTCAGTGACTGCCTATCTCTTCTAGGGGAAAGCAGACATTTGTCCAGCTGCCAGCTTCTGCCTCCAAGGTTGAAGACAATTGCCCACTCTGTGCCCTGGTGGCCAAATCCTGCCAAACAGTGGCAGATGGTGTCTTCCCCACAGACCTTCTACAAGTCACATGGCAATTGGCCTAAGTGAATGTTCCGGCTCCTTCGTGGTTGGTCTAGCCCAGTCCGCTTGCCTTTTCCACCCCCTCCCCCACTCTGGCAAATAGAACATAGACTTTGAATCACTGTCACTTTTTCCATAATTCCCTCATTGGGAAAGAGAGTTTTTAAAGAGTAGATCTTTTTATTTGGTTTTAGTCTTTGAACTATATAATCAGATCGCAAAGAATGGTGTCAGCTGCTCTAGTAACACGCAACTACAACATAAAACATGAAGAAAAAGCACCAGTGCCTGCATATATTTTGCAGGCACTGGTTGCTGTGATTTTATAAAATTATGCACTAAAATATCACTAGGTCCTGAAACAAATTCAGTTTTTTTCTCAACTTTCAGCCAGCTTCAACATTGTTGCCCTCCCTCCAACTTCAGGGAAAGAAAATGGCCCACATCCAGGTAACTGAGGCAGTGAGTTCTGCTGCTCATCACAGTTGCCATCATCTACCAGCTATTTGGCATTCCTGCCTATCCCCAAGCCAGACACATGCCCAAGTGAACAAAACTGAATTTAAGAAAAAATAAAAATGCAGAAGTCATACTCAGAGAGCTAGAAAGTTAACACATATAATGACATTGCTGTAAAACTATTTGCATTCAGAGATGTTTCTGAAAATGAAACAAAAACCTTGTTTATTTTTTTAAAGAAAACTCTCCCTTTTCTGTACTTCTGGGTAATTTAATTAGATAGCACCGCAGAGAGTCTCTAAGATGTTCCCATCATTTTCCTGACAGCAAATGCCATTCTAGTCCCTTCTCTAGTATGATCTTAATATTGTTTTCTGCTGTCTTTTTCTTTCCTCCTGTGCCTAATGGGAAACAAATATCTACCTCTCTGGTGCCAAAGGGGGAAAAACCTCCTGTGAGCGTCTTGATTTTTTAAGATTTTTCTGAAAGAACAGCAAAATGATTATGTGAAAGGGACCCTGCATTTGCTATTTCACTGGCTGGTGACTTAGGGCAAGTTACCTTAACATGAAACTTCAATTTCTTTGTAAAATGAAGAGAATACTAGTCTTTAACTCATAGCATTGTTAAATGAAATTAGAGAATACAAGCACTATTAAATTAAAGAATATAATAATGAACAGAATGAATACTCAAAAATGTTAGCTTTCATTACTACTCTTTTATGCATAGGGAATCTGTGTTTCTGGGATAGTGTGGGACTATTGACATGCATCATAAGATAACAGTATATTGTTAAATAATCTCTGAACCAAGGAGGATGGCAAGTGAGATAGGAGCTTGTCTCATGGTAAAATAGGCCACGGGTTACAAAAACATGCAAAGAATGACATCATCTTCCACTCACATGAAGGAAAGAAGAACAAGAAGAGAGATGATGATGAGAAAGTAGTCATCATATTTTATTAATTTTTTATTGAGTCCAACCACAAGCAAGCACACAGTATATGATGGTAAATAAAACAGATAAAATTCAGTTAAACAAACTATTAAATTCAAAATAGAAAGTTCTGTGATAGAAATGAAAAAGATGACTAATAAAGAATATCAGCCAGGTGGAGTGGCTCACTCCTGTAATCCTAGCACTTTGAGAGGCCGAGGCAGATGGATCACTTGAGGTCAGGAGTTCAAGAGCAGCCTAGCCAACATGATGAAACCCCGTCTCTACCAAAAACACAAAAATTATCAGGGCATGGTGGTGTGCACTGTAATCCCAGCTACTCCAGAGGGTAAGGCAGGAGAATTGCCTGAACCTGGGAGGTGGAGGTGGCAGTGAGCTGAGATGACTGCACTTCAGCCTGGGCAACAGAGCAAGACTCTGTCCCTCTCAAAAAAAAAAAAAATGTAAAAGAATATTCCAGATTGGAGGTAAATACTTTTGGTAGAAGTTCTCCTCTGACAAGAATGCATTTAAATAAAGATTTGAATGATAAGAAACAGAAAAAAAAAAAAAAAAAGGAAAACCCAAAGCCATGGACTCTACAAGGAGGGGGTCAAACATGCATGAAAGGCCTTCGATCTGAAAAATCTTCAGACATTCGTGAGCTATGTGGCAAGCCTGTGTGGCTGCAGCATGGGAGCAAGCGGCAATGGGGGATGGGATCCTGCAGGCTGTAAGACTGAATGTGTAGTTTTCATGATATGGAGAGTGTGATGGGAAGCTGTTGAAGGCTTTACACAGCCAGTTAGCATACTTTAAACTGATCTTTCTGTTGGAGGAAAATGGACTCTAGAAGAATTAAGTGCAGAAATCTAACAGAAAGATGATGTGGCATACATAAGAATGAAGAAACAGGAGATAAAAGAAAACAAAGTAAAGATATATTTTGGAAGCAGAATCAGTCCTACTGGTTGATGACTGGATATCAAATGTGAGAAAGGGAGAGAGGATACAAGGATGATGCCCTGACTTATGGCAAGTCCAAAGCTTTTCATTCAGTTAAACTCATACTGACCATTTGAAAACGGAAATGCATAGAAGAGGTCTGGATAAACTCAAATTACAAAGGCCTAGTGCACTAGGGAGGCAGGAGAGAGGGAGGCAAGCAAGAAGAGAGCTAGGTTGGGGAGCCCAAGTGGTCCTCTTGGCCCGAAAATAAAAAAGGGGCAAGGCTATGGCAAGAAACTCAGTCAACAGAGGAGTGAGGTGTGGCATGGTTTCTAAATGCTTCTTTTATTTTCAAGGCTTTAATAACATCAAAAGGCAATCCATGCTGTTCTCAGACTGGAGCTTGGGGATCCTCCCTCCGGCTTAAATAGACAGCAGGCAGCAGACAAGAGAATTATTGAAAATTAAAGAATGAGACTTTTTAAGAAACATGCCTGGTCTTATGCCATCTGTAGCTGACTCAACCAGAGGGAGAAAAACTCATAATTTAAAAAAATAAAAATGATACCAAGACAACTCAATGGGAAAAAAATACTGTGTTCAACACATGGTCCTGGAAAAGCTAGACATTCCACATGCAAAAAATGAAGTTGGATTCCCTTCTTATACTGTACACAAAAAGTTAACTCAAGGTGAGTAATAGACATAAATGTAAGAGCTAAATTATAAAACTCTTAAAAACATGGAGATAAATGTTCATGATCTTGATTTAGGCAAAGCCTGCTTAGACATGACAGAATGTGACAAAGACACAAGAGATAAATTGGATTCCATCAAAATTAAAAACTTCTGTGGTTCAAGGACACCATCAGTAAAGTAAAAGAACAACTCATGGGACAGGAAAAAATATTTGTAGGTTTTATATCTGACAAGACATTTGTACCAAGAATATATAAAGAACTCTTATAAAGTGACAATAAAAAAAAAATGAAAAATAGGCCAAAGATTTTAAAAAGACATTTCTCCAAAGGAGATATATGCAAATGGTCAAAAGCACATGAAAAGACAGTTGATTTTAATTAGGATTAGGGAAATGCAAATAAACCACAGTGAGAGACCACTTCCTACCCACTAGGGTGGCAATAATAAAAAAGATAGCTGCACTTTGGGAGGCCGAGGAGGGTGGATCACCTGAGGTCAGGAGTTTGAGACCAGCTTGGGCAACATGGTGAAATTCCATCTCCACTAAAAATACAAAAATTAGCCAGGCATGGTGGCAGGCACCTTTAATCCCAGCTACTTGTGAGGCTGAGGCATGAGAATCACTTGAACCCAGGAGGCAGAGGTTGCAGTGAGCCAAGATTGTACTACTGCACTCCACTCTGCATAAACCAAGCACTCTAGGAATGGCAGTAGTACTCCTACTCATACTGACAAAATCAAGAAAAGTTAATACTAATATAATCAAAGAGAATATGGAAGAGTGGAAAGAGAGCTAAGTGGAATGCTGCTAAGCATGAGCCATCTTCCTTCCTTTCACTGTAGACCCTTTACATTGACCCTTTCAATAACATTTATTTACATTGCTGGTTGGTGTTAGGATTCTATGCTTTTTCATATTTTCAAAATTAGTGACCTGAAAGAGAGAGAGTGAATTTGCAAATGTCATGAAAGTGAGCACATGTAACAGCTCCAGTGTTCAAATAGTTGAAAAAGTGCAATATTATCATCTCCTTGCTGCTCCCAATTATTTTGAGCAGCAAGAACATGGGAGTATTGCACTTAGCACAGAGATCGTATTTTCAGCCGTGATTAACATACTGAGCCATTGTGCTTGGCTCCTTCTGTGTAATTAAGTCAGTGACCATTAAACTGAGCCCAGTTTGCTGCCTATAGTTTCCCATGCACAATTAGTTCCATTAGGAGTCATCCCATAAGTAGTGAAGTGATGGCTCTGAGGCTTTGTGCTTCAGACTGCTAATGAAATGGCACTGCTTGCTTCCAGGAAATACAGGAGATATTCATCTCAAAGGAAGCAGAAATCAAATCCACTAGAGTCTACAGGCTAACAAAGGGCTGAATAGAATGGGTGAATTTTACATTTGAGTACCAGTTCATATTTACTGGGGAGAGGGGTCACTTATGACTCAGGTCTGGGCATTTAGAGAAGGAAGGGTAAACTGTCATGAAAAAAAAAATATTTTTTCACCAGCACACAGATCATCTCATTCCTTTTCCACTGAGTACCTTCACATCAATTGATTTTCACGTATCAACTAGGGGAAAGATGACAGAGAAGATGTTACTAAAACTTATCACTGGATTCAAACACATTAGAAATAATGAGGTATCATTAAAGAAAGATAAGTTTAGGACAAGTTAGACACATGATGGTAGACTAGTGGGATAATTTATCCTAATTTATACAGATCACCATCCTCATTTGGGTGACACTAGTTGACATTCACATACATTGTCTCATCTGTTAGTTCCACGGTATAACATTCACTTAACTGTTAAGGAAGTGGATGCCACAGGAATTAGAGGAATTGCCTAAGAGATACAGCAGGAACAAAAGTCTCTTCTCCTCTACCTACTTACTAGTTTTGTAAGTGCTCAATTGCTTCAAAAATAGACTTGATTGGTGTTTCCTAGAGAATTCAACGGAACTCTAAGTGATGTTTATTGGGATGATAAACAATAGTTTCTCAAGAATAAGAATTTGGCACATAATATCTGGCTCATTGCTGATTCTTACTAAATGTTGATTAACTTAACCAGACTTTGAGTTTGAATTGAATTACAGAATCAGTGTGGTACTCAGGGCTTCCGATTAGTAACCCCAGAAGCTACCTATTTCTACATTACACCAACTTCCTGTGCCTGCCTGCCTGCCTTCCTTCCTTCCCTTCTCTTTCCTTCTTTTGTTCAATAAATATTTATAAATGGTTATGACGTGTTAGACAGTTTGATGTAAGCTGGAAATAAGACGATGAGCAAAACAAAGTTCTAGCTCTCATGGAACTTACATTCTTGAGTGAGAGACAGACATTATTTATATGAGAAAAATGGCAAGAAGTACAGATCATGGACCTTCAAAGAGTGTTAAGACATCTTGGGAGGTAGGATCAAGTTTCCCTAAAGAAGCAACAATTGAGGTACCATTTGAGAGATGAGTAGGAGTTATCGTATGAATCTTGGAATGATGGAGAGGAGCCATTCTAAAAAGAGGGAACAGAATGTATAAAGGCTCTGTGGCTAGTGTGATGCATTGCACATTTGAGAAAGTCAAAGGAAGTCAATGTGGTAGAGTTCAGAGCGCAAGAGAGAAAAAGAAAATACATGAGGGGTAGTTATAGACTATAGCCCTGTAGGCTGTGTTAGATTTTTTTTTTTTTAAATAGGAGGTGACTTGATCAGATTTGAATATCAAAAATATCACTGTATATGAGAGCTCTATTTTTTAATGTAATATTTTATAAACCTTAAACAGCTCTAAAAAAATAAGTCTATTAAAAATATCACTCTGGCTACAGTCAGTATACGGGAGAGAATACAGCCAGGGAAGAGTAGTATCTGAAGACAAGCTAGTAGAATACTGCAGTGCTCCAGGACAAAGAGGACCAAGACAGTCCAAGGGTCCTCTGTCATGTTGAGGTAAGGGAGAAGAATAGAAATGAGTAATGGTGACTAAGAGACAGGGACAATAAAGCAGGATGACAACTAGGAAAGTTAGTGTCCTAAGGGCCAAATGAAGAATATGTATCCAGAAAGGAGGAGTAATCAGCTGGGTCAAATGATTCTGACTGGGCAATGATTATGAGGATTAAAATGTAATCAATGGATAAAGAAAAATCAGCTGTCATCAATGTCATTAGTAAGAAAAAATCTGGTGGAATGAGGGGACAAAAGTCGATTTGAACAAAGATAGAAATTGGAAAGAGTGTGATATAGTTTTGTCGC
Organism: Cacajao melanocephalus; assembly: GCA_963573385.1. Classification (NCBI taxonomy): domain Eukaryota; kingdom Metazoa; phylum Chordata; class Mammalia; order Primates; family Pitheciidae; genus Cacajao; species Cacajao melanocephalus. The sequence goes on along the minus strand of CAUYLG010003284.1, from coordinate 42,987 downwards.
AAAAAGAAGCAAAAAGAGTGAGGTGCTGGATGATGGAAGAAGTGTAGTTAAGAGATTTTTTCTTTCTTTTTTTTTTTTTACTCAGAGAACTAATAGCATGATTGTATGCTCATATTTTTAAAACTTTAGTATGCATGAGATTAATTTGTTTTAAAAGAAAAATATTAATATACTCACACCTGTAATCCTATGAGAATACACTATAGGAGCCAAAGTTATATAACAAGATAAAAACAGTGCAATCAATAGATTATGGTTCGTGAAAAGGTGAGAGTGGAAGGAATTCAAAGATAGATGAAGAACTGGATTTAGGAAGGAAAAGGGACAGTTTCTATGTCGTAACAGATATAAGTAATTTTGTATACTTAGTACTAGAAAATTGGGGGAATATCCATTAAATTAAGTAGGCAGTAAGGCTATGTGTGGGAGAGAGGATGATAAAAAATAAAATGCAAAATAAACCAACTACTTAAATAACAACTGATTTGCATCAGTTATATCCAAAGTGGAATGACTTACTTGGCTTTCAATCAAAGAACCCATTATGACAAATCACAGCCCAGAGATTAGAGTGAAATAGCCCCCAAGCACAGTTCTGTCATTATCTCCACTGTGATTCTGGTAAGCAAGTGACACATCAGAAATAATGAGTCATGAGAAGGACAATGTGATTGTTGCTAAAAAAAAAAAAAAAAAACAAAAAAAACAACAAAAACAAAACAAAACAAAAACAAGAAAGATCCCTGAATTATGTCATGCCCCTGCACTAATTGTTTTCCAGAAGCCTTAATTGCCTGTCTTGACACCCCTTGTTCCTGTATATCCTAAATGACAAGTTGGTAATTCACTACAGAAGGCTTGGGCAACTGGTTAAGATGTATCAAGTGCTCCCTTTGGCTTTCTGCCTCTGACTAGATGCATAACAGTAGTATTTGAAGCATTAGTGTACCACTTTTAGAGAGAAGTTTGTCCTCAAATAAAATTAGCCATCATTTAAAAAGAAAAAAAAAAACAAATAAAGATAATAACAATAGCACTAAGGCTACAAGTCCAATCTATTTCCTTTGGGCAAAGTGATAAAAACAAAACAAAACAAAAAGCTAAGAGTAAAATTAAGGAGAATTTTAAATCCAAGGTCAATTTTCAGGAGAATAGCTAGATATACAGTATTTGTTCTTTCCCTGGGCAACTCTCATTTTTATTTCCTGTGTTTTTAGTTAATGCTTTGGTTGCTAAATCACTCCACTTTTTAAATATTTCTGGAAGGAGTAAGTAGAGTTTTGGATTACAGTGTGGTGAACATATAGCAAGGTCTGAATTTCTGCTTCTTTCTTTGAGGAGTAGAATGGAGCTCAAGCAGTCAGTCACAAACATGAGGGAAGGTTTGCCTTCTAAAATAGAGAAGCCTCTAGAAGAAGAGTTAAGTCTCATTTCCTTTTTTATTTTGATATGGGCTTACTTGTGTTTCCTCAAAATACATACAAGGAAGTCCAAACCCCCAGTCCTTCAGAATGTGACCTCATTTGGAGACAGGGTCTTGAAAGAAGTAATTAAGGTAAAATGAGGTCATGACGGTGGCCCTAATCCTATATAACTGATGTCCTTATAAGAAGAAGAAATTAGGACACAGAGGGCACCTAGGGAAGACTGTGAAGACACAGGGAGAAGGAGATGAGCCAAGGAGAAAGGTCTCCGAAGAAACCAACCTGGCTGACACCTTGATCTTGAACTTCTAGCCTCCAGAATTCTGAGAAAATACATTTCTGTTGCTATACTACCCAGTTGGTAGTACTTGTTACAGGAGCCCTAGAAAGCCAATAAACACACTAAAGCTTCTTTCTACTCACTCCCCTTTCTTGTGAAAGGCACAGAAAACGTTATTTTAAAAACAGTGCTAATCCAGCAGAAGTTCATAGAAAAACTTTCTATACAGGACCAGAGGATCCTTAAACTAGTGCCCCTTCATATTAACAGTCTAGTGACTATCCTACAGAGTTGGTGAGGCCTATAAGATTCATAGCTGGTTGATACAATTTGAATGTAATATATAAGTTTGAATTTTTGTTTATTAATCCTATGTTTGAAATACAAGCATTTGAATAGTATGGGCTAATGAACCCACAAATGAATAGGCAAATCAAGGTAATGTCCATTTTAAAGCCAGGAAGTCTGACAGTCTCAGGGATGCATTATTGGGCTGCAGATGGTCCTTGGGGTTTTATCTTTTGAAACATTCAGGACCACTTCATCTCAGTTTTCTATTAAAAAAGAAAAGAAAAGAAAAGCAAAAGCCTTCCTTGGTTCCCTGAGAGTTGGCACAGGTCTCAGTGATATGCCAGCGCTCTCCTGGCTATAAGCTTATTGCTCACTCTTAATTATCAGCTGCTGTTTTGCTGCACACTCATTTTCTTTTTCCTCATCTATTCTTTTTCCTGTGAAGTATGGTTCGCCTTTCTCATTCCAACATCGTTTCTGACCTATTGGTTGTTCTCTCCACTGGTCATTGACTCACCCAAACACACTCTTTCTGTGGCTCAAAGAAGCCCTACCACAGACAAAGAACTGCCGGACAAACTCTATTTGTAATAACAGCAGCCGACATTTGTTTAGTACTTTGCTATTTTCATAGCTTGATTAGGTTGCAAAGCCCTTTTCAGTTATTGGATAAAAGAAGCAGGTGAACACAAACAGCCTGAGAATGCATAATTAAAACCGTGCCACAAAGAACAATGGGAAAGATCACATTTATTTCAGCAGATAACTTCCGTATAAATAGCTTCTGTTTTCAAAGTAATAAAAGACACTATTGGTGTATTAATGAAGGATTCAAGAAAGAGTATTTTCTTTTATTAAAAAATTGACACATAATAATTGTACATATTTATGGGGTACTTAGTGATGTGAAATACATATAATATATAGTGGGTAATCAGGCTAATTTGCATATCCACCATCTCAAACATTTATCATTTCTTTGTGTTTGGAACATTCGATATCCTCCATCTAGCTATTTGACACTATAATATATTATTGTGAACTATAGTCACCCTACAGTGGTATAGAACACTAGAACATTTTCCTCCTATCTAGCTATAATGTTGTCTACTTTTTAAATAGTGTAGAGTCTGAGAAGTTAATGAACTTCTCTAGAATCCAGTCCCATGAGGCACTAGGAAAAAGGCCAAAAATCAAGTTAAATAACTCAGACCCAGACAGCTCTAATCCAATGTCATCAATCCATAGGTGATAAAACTGCAGTCTCATTTATTCATTAATTCAACAAACATGCATTAAACATACACTACATGACAGCACTCTGCAAGGCATTAGGGATCAAAGCTGTTTCTCTTCTCAAGAGCTTCCAATAAGGAAGGAAGAGAACATAGACAAGGCAAGGACTGAATGAAATGCAGAGTATACTGACTCTGAAACCCATAACCCCATTTCTTCTTGTCTTCCTTATTTATCTTAATTCTTAGATATTTGGCCTCAGAGGAGTGTAGATAATAAACCTATCCATATTCCATTGGTATAAGAAGGCTGTAGCATGTGGTGGTTTTGTGGCTCAGATGGGTGTGAAGCCTGGCTTTAGCACGTACAAAAAATGTAAATTCGTACCACTATTTTACGACTGAGGAGAGTGATATCTATCACAAATGGAGCTATGTGAATATATATGTGAATATATATATATATATATATATATATATAAAATATATATTTATATGCCTAGCCTCTCTCTCTCTCTGTAGTTACATTAAATGAGTCATTGTATATAAAGCCTGACATATGTCAGTACAGGGCCTGACACATATTTCAGCAAATATTACATATGAATATTATGGAAGCATTTCTCATACTGATGCTAAAGGAGATAAGCTTAAGTTTGTTTGTTTTACTCACAAATAATGTATTGTTATTTTCTCTGAGATACTTAGAGCTTTAAGATACTAACGCAAGCTGGGTGTGGTGGCTCCTCCCTATAATACAGCACTTTGGGAGGCTAAGGCAGGAGGACTGCTTCACTCAGGAGTCTGAGAACAGCCTGGGAAACATAGTGAAATCTTGCCTCTACAAAAACAAAAAAATTAGCTGAGCATGGTGGTGTGAACCTGTGGTCCCAGCTACTACTTGGGAGGCTGAGGCAGGAGGATCACTTGAGCCCAGGAAGCTGAGGCTGCAGTGAGCTGTGATTGTACCACTGTACTCCAGCCTGGGTGACAGAGTGAGACCCTGTCTCAAAAAACAAAACAACAAAACAGTGAATGTACATATAAAGGACAGCCTAGAAGACACTTCAAACTTATTTGATCTTGCAAGAGTTGCTTCCATCTTAGAATATTTGTAAATAGCTCCCTGAACTTGTGTGGACGGGACAAAATATGGGAAATGTTTTTCATGCTACGGACATCCAATCTCCTATTAATGCTATTCATAAAGTCACATAAGAGATTTCAGTCCTGGTCAGAATCTAGAATTCCAAATGAACTGAGATAGTGTTTAAAAGAGAAGATTTCAGTTTGGTCACTAACACTTTTAAAGTTCAATGTGATTTAAAGAATAGATATTATTCAGAGACGGAACTTCTAAATAAAAATGTTGGCAAATAGTTCCTGAATCATGATTTTGAGGCAATGGGTAATGCCATGGCCTGGGGAGACAGGCTGTCTCAGAGATCTAATTCTGGCTCTGGTGGCACCAGTGGGGATTAGTGATTTATATCAGTATTTCAGCTTCCTTTTCATAGGTTTGCTTTTTTTATCTAGCCCAGGGGTCAGCAAACTATGCCCATGGGCCAAATCTGGTTCACTGTCTATTTTTTACATTTTTAAGTGGTTGGAAAAAATAAAAAGAATAATAATATTTCCTGATATTTGAGAAGTATATAAAATTCACATTTCAGTGTCCATAAATAAATTTTACTGACATATAGCCACATCCCTTTGTTTATGCTACCATAGCAGAGTTGAGCAATTGTAGTGAAAACCTTATGATCACAAAAGCCTAAAATATTTACTCTCTGGATCTTTTCAGAAGAGGTTTGCTGGCCCCTGGTCTAGTGAACAGTGATGGTGACTGGATCAACATGTCTACCAACACTGTGAGAGAACATTCCTCACAGGGACACTTCACAGGAGAGGATCATATGGTCACAGTGTCCATCAGTTCGTAAATGCCCCAAATGTCTGTTGGTTGAAATGACACTAGCTAGAGTTTCAAAGGATTAAAAACATTTAAAAATGTTCTTTGTACCATAGTAATAGCTTCTTTCAAGTGCACATTTAAATGTATTTTAAGTAGGAAGGGAATTTTGAAACAAAAATCTCAAAAACTTTTCTTTTAAGTGAAATAATATGTAGTAGTTAATATATGCTGTTTTTACCAATGCATTTATTTAGTTCATGTTTAGAGCTACTTGTGTATATAGAATTATGTTTTCATACCATAAGCAACTCCTACTCACATTCTCTAAATGACTTGCACATATTAAAACTAAGCAAAAAAAAAAAAAAAAAATTCAAGCTTCAGGGCTGCCTACAGACTTAGGCAGACAGAAGAAGAGATTGTCACAGCTGCTTTGGGGTAACAAACATAACTGCATAAATTTTAACTTACAGAACTAACACAAAAAGGAAAAAAAGTTAAGATAAAGAAAGTGTTGTAAAATTAAATGCCTAAGCAGCATATTTAACTGGTGATCAAGAAAATGACTATATTTTATGCTAAAACCCTATTAAAATATCCCTACATTTTCATATAAAATACATGCCAAATATTGGCTTACATTTCCAAATGACAGCAAGTTAATGTAGCCAATGACATTATTTATTCAACCCATAAGGAGTCACAAATGCAGACATGTATAGTAAACTTTTATTGCTGTTGTTACATTATTATCCCAAAAACTAAAAAACTGGCCAAACTTTTTTCTTTCCGAGAGATACCCATGAATCTCTCTCATAACTATTTATTTCTCAGTTGGCCCATTACATAACACAGCTGCAGTAACCATCTAAGTAGGTTGAAGTTTTACTAAATTAAAAATTTTACAGCCTCCAGACCCATGAAATGTTCTATCCAGGAAAAGTTCTTTTGTAAATGTGCAAAATAGGTCTGTGGAGTTACACAATCATAGGAACAGGAGAAAGAACAACTGAATCAGAAAGGTAAAAGTCTAAAAACAATTGGTACACCAGATAATTACAAAAAACAATTTATGCATACATCTACATAGATAAAATAGATAAATGCATAGGAACATAGACACATTAGCTAAAACAGAGGTAGGTAAAGAGTGAGAGCACTAGATAGAGATAATAGTCTTTGGTTCTCAATATAAACTATTATTCCTAAGCTACAGTCAATGATTGCATTTTAGGGAATCTCTGAAGTCCTCAAAAGTATGTGCAATTTTGGTAGGCATTTGCTATTTTTTTTTTTTTTTTTTGGCAAAATGAACAATACATTTATTAGATTCTTTCAGCACCCATGCCCTTTAATTTTTCACCTATCTCCTAAGGAATTCTTCTGGAAAAATAATTAGAATGGAAACATTTAAAAAAATTGAAATGTACAAAAGTAATATGTAATTGTCTGAGGGTATTGGAAATAATTAGTATAGTTGTGGCTAAAGGTAGGATAAATAATACTTTTTTTTTTTTTTGAAGGGCCTAATTTTGTTTCCAGGCAGACAAAAATCACTTTAGATTACCCTTCAAAATTTATCTTATTTTTTTCATAGCTACTTTTTCATTCCTCATCCCTACCTCTTTTCTTTCCCTGGAGAAAGGAAGAGGAAAGAACACCTCCTAGTTTTAGTTATTATTCAATTTAGACACTGGGTCAGATGGACGTTTTAGGGTCTGGAATATTGACAGTTGCCCTTGAAACCCATGATGAATCTTTGCTTGGTTGGTGGACTGAGTCCCAGCATATGATTAATATCAGGTGTGTTGGTTGGGGGTGGGACAGTGAGTGATAACTTGGCCAGTATGTGAAGGGAGTTTGTGAAGAAACTGAGAACAATTTCAGCAATGTGTGCTCAGTAAAGAAAGAGAATTGGATCTCAGAGTGTAACAGTTGTCTATGGGAAAACACTCCATACATAGAATCCACCTTTGTTACCTTTATTCCTAAGAAGGAAGATCACTGCTGGAAAATGTTTCTCCCCACTTTTTCATGACAGTATTGTTGTGGCCTCAGAAGGTGCTTTCAGAAGAACTGTACGTGGGTATCTCTGTCCAGTGCGTATATGTATTATATGTTATATCAGAAATAGCTGCTAAAAAATAAAAATGTCTACTCTTATCAAGTGCCAAAATTCTCATTCTTAATGAATGAGCCTGGAAAGATACCAGTGCATTCATTTCAGTTCAAAAAATAACTTCACAAGTATTTGAGAAAATAGGCTCCAGTTTTTTGTTGTTGTTGTTTTGTTTATGTTTTTGTTTTAGTTTTGAAACAGAGTCTTGCTCTGTCACCCAGACTGGAGTGTAATGGCACTATCTTGGCCCACTGTAACCTCCACCTCCCGGGTTCAAGTGATTCTTCTGCCTCAGCCTCCCAAGTAGCTAGGATTATGGGCACCAGCAATCATGCCTGGCTAATTTTTGTATTTTTGTAAAGCCAGGATTTCACCATGTTGGCCAGGCTGGTCTTGAACTCCTGACCTCAGGTGATCCGCCTGCCTTGGCCTCCCAAAATGCTGGGATTACAGGCATGAGCCACTGGGCCTAGCCTCCAGCTCATTTTTTTAAAAAAATTAAGATACACGCAATGTTATTTTGACTTCTTGGAACCTTACCTATAAATTAGTGGTGTGTCTGTGTATGTGTGTATATATATATACATATATATACACACACACATATATATATATATGTGTGTGTGTATATATATATATCTATATCTATGTGTGTGTGTGTATATATATGTATATATATGGTTGTGTGTGTGTATATATATATATATATACACCCTCCCAACACACAAATGTAAATATACATTCACTACTTAGTGTTAGCTTTTTAAATTTTGAGACAGAGTTTTGCTCTGTTGCTCAGGCTGGAGTGCAATGGTGTGATTTTGGCTCACTACAACCTCTGCCTTCCAGGTTCAAGCAACTCTCCTGCCTTATCCTCCTGAGTAGCTGGGATTATAGGCATACACCACCACGACAGGCTAATTTTATATTTTTAGTAGAGATGGGGTTTCCCCATGTTGGTCAGGCTGGTCTTGAACTCCCAACCTCAGGTGATCTGCCCGCCTTGGCCTTCCAAATTACTGGGATTACAGGCATGAGCCACTGTGCCTGGCCTAGTGTTAGCTTTTTAACCTCGATCAAATTATTTCTCTGTGTCTCAGTTCTGTCATTTGTAGAATGAAGATAATGGCATTGCCTACCTCACAGAGTTGTAGCAAGGATTAAATAAAAGGATACATGTAAACAGCCTGGAACATTGCCTGGAATACAGATGTCTAGATACTGATAAGGTTATAGACATTATAATAGATACTGTAATACTCTATCTAGATCCCAAAGACTGGTATATTGGTTGCTGAAGGACAAAGAGATTCTCATGAGAATTGTTCTATAATGTAGCAGGAAACAGCTTCACCGAAGTTCATCTGTTTCCCTCCTCCCAATCAATGACTAGCTGGCACCAGGAAACAAAGCCCAGTCCTTCAGTTTGAACCAATACTGAGAGGGATCCCAGCCTCAGGGGACTCCACTGGATCAGCTAAGACCTCAGTTGCTATGGTGTTGCAGGTCAGGTGCTCCTGCTACATCCTGCTTTCCTCACTTCCTCGCAGAAAAAAATATCTTCAGAGAACCTTTCCCATGACAACCTAAGGTCATTCTCCATCAGAGTGTTTCCTGGACTCCAATCTAAGATTATAGATAGATATAAATAAAACGTTTTATTCCCATTATTCTAGGATTGCAGCTAAGGTCCACCCTCCACTTCCCCAAAGAGGCTAAAACTCCACATTCTAAGTTGAAAAGACCAGTGGAAATTGTGCCTAGCCACTTCCCTTCCGGGTTTACTGAGAGAAAGCGTTTCCGAGAACCCAAATGGCCCTGACTGTTTTGAGGGGCAAACTAGAAAAGAGGAAGTGATACTTGGAAAAAGCAGTTTTCAAAATAAACATCATTTTTTGAGCGGGAGGACTAGAAATTCTCCCAACCATCAGAACAAGAGTACTGCTTGTAAATGTTGATGTGTACTAGAACAGTGACCCAGGAGTTCTCTAAGTCAGGGACCCATGATGGCCTCTGAAGCTTGGCAAGCCACTGACCTTGCTGGGCACTGAAGCTGATAACCCATGGAGAAAATTACAAGCCAAAGGAGGCAGCGACAGTGGAACAGCCTGCATTTCCCTTACATTGCAGGCCAGGGTACATGAGTTTCCTAGTTGCTGAATAAACACAAAGCAAGCAGCTGGCCTTTGAGCCCTTTTGCTGTATCCCATCCAACAGGACCATCCCAATGCCAGGAGAATACTACCATGTGGAGTGGATTTTTAATTCCAGAGACACTGAAAATCCACAAATGCACCCATGAAAGACGCAGCTTTTAGAGAGGAATGTTTGTAACGACCAGTCAGTATGAAGGGACTATGCCCTAGCAATAGCATCTGTGTAGGAAGATCTCTACGTTCTCCCATCTGTCTCTTGGTCTCATCATCAGAAAGGAAGGCAGAAAAGTAGGAAAGGAAACATGTGAGGACTTTCTCTCTACTTTAGCCACTAGAGTGACAAAGAGGTCTTTGCTGCAACAGGTGCGAAAAGGTCCCATGCAACAGGAAATAGGAGTTGAACATAGCAGAGTAGGGGCAGTTTCATATGAATGAGATTCCTCCATAAGCCTGGTAAATATATGCACTTCAATAAATATTTGTTTAGCACCATGTGTTATAGTATGTGTTATAGTATGCTATTCCCAGGTGTTAGGTATACAGTAATAAGAAAGATGTGGTTTCTAAATATATGGAGATACACGTAGTCCTCCTTTGTCTTATTTTGCCTGTATCTTATCTGTTTCTCTGTCATTTTATTTTTTCTCGAGAGACGTCTCTCCTCAGAAAGCTAAGGGATCATTATTCCAGTAACTACTCTTTATTTTTTAAAACATTGCGAGGAAAACTCAACTAGAACACATTTAGAGAAGCAGAGACCAACTGCATGTTCTTTCTTCAAGAACTGTTCATTAAAGATTTGCCAATCTTTCTTTCTCAACCACATTTCCCAAAAGCCTGGCCCTTGGCCATAAAAGTTCACTTAAGTCTAAAATTTGGCATGTCTGACAGTGAAGCCTTCGAATTTGCCAATTTGGCTGATATGTCTTTGAATAACAAACAGAGAAATAGAAAAAACTTGGAGGAAAAAAATCTATAACTCATGGCATTATTCAGAGAGATAATTCATTTCATGGGCTAATGAATCTATAGGAAATTAACCCTAAAATATAGTATTTTTTTTTCAGATAGATTATTTATAAAAGCCTAAAATATGCATAGAAAAATAATACATAAACAAATATAAATAAGTAATATACAAAGACCTGAGACTCTCAATTTTCTTGAAAATTCTTGTGTTTTATTATTTTTATATGATTATTCCTTGTTTTCATAGGCTATTTCAGCATAAAGCAAAAGCAAAAATAAAACAAAATAAAAATTCCTACTTATAGGCCTGGCACAGTGGCTCACGCCTGTAATCCCAGCACTTTGGGAGGCCAAGGCGGGCGGATCACGAGGTCAGGAGATCAAGACCATCCTGGCTAACATGGTGAAATCCCGTCTCTACTAAAAACACAAAAAATTAGCCGGGTGTGGTGGCACACACCTCTAGTCCCAGCTACTCAGGAGGCTGAGGCAGGAGAATTGCTTAAAACTGGGAGGCAGAAGTTGCAGTGAGCTGAGATTGTGCCTCTGCACTCCAGCCTAGGTGCCAGAGCAAGACTCTCTCTCAAAATAAATAAATAAATAAAATATAAATAAATAATTCCTACATATATACATATGAATAAACTGTAAGGACACTCAATGCACATGTGGATAAACTATATTCGTAACACACGAATATGTATGTATGCATGTAGCACTAGAATACATGGCAAAGAGCTTGCTAGAGGCTTTTGTTAGTTTTGTTGGAAATCATTATGGCAGATGAGATTAAAATATGTAATCCTCTCCTATTCACTGATACACTCTGGATAGTTAGCCTTGATTTAGCTATCTGTAAAGACAGACACTTGTTGGGTCTGTAAACAGCATCTTTATGACAGATTTTCAGGAGTGACAATTGAGATAATTTTATAGAGAAAGCCAATGCAGACTAAATATGCTTTATGAGGATCTGTTACCAGGTAGGCCCATAGCCTGCAGAAGGTTCTGTACACGTTATCAACCACATTTCTGCAAACCTTGCTGCCTCCTGTGCATTCTGACCAATGAAAACACGCTGTTGTAACTTCCCAAATTCTCACATTAAACAATTACACAATAGAAAAATTGAAAAGTATTATCTTGTCATTCCCATTTGCAAAGATAAATTAATTGTTATGCTATCCCTAAATAACCCCAATTTTGCAAATATTGATAAAAGTAATCTGATTCAGATCCCACATCATCATACAAGTGCAGAAGCATTTGCCTAGAAATGCCATCCTGATGTCAAAGGCCCATCAATAAAGCCCCAGTGGCCAGGATTAATGACACAGACACTGGATTCTCTATGTAGTGCTTTGTGTTTCCAGCTCTTTCTTCAAAGATATATTTGGAACACTCACACTCCATAAGATGACTTAGAATCATACAACCTAATTTAGTAGCTACTACATACTGTATTAATAATTCAGGAAGCATCTTTTCAAATGACCTACTCACATACTATGTTTATCTCCGTAATTACAGAAGCAAGCTTGAATTTCCTACAATTTTTTTTTGAAAGGACAACCTTCAGATTCCATGTTACACAATCTTAAACTTCTTAAGCTTTGCTCATCAAAAGCCATTACGTCATACACACTGCATGTGAAACAGATGATTTAGAATAGCAATGTTGGAGGAGAGGTTTTATCCATTACTTCCTGGTCTTGAAGATACAGCTCTCTCTAAAACAGTATTGAAAATATCCATCTATATTACTTCAGAACTTCTTCAGCAAAAGATGATACCTCCTTGCAGCTAGCAGACTGAATGGAAAAGTAGACCTCTAGCATTATTGGAGACACAGACTCAACCGTCAGTTTAATATCATACTGATTTAAAAGCCAACATGCGCTATTGTTTGAGAATAAATCGGAAAAGAAATTTCCTCTACTGATACTTCAAAGACTTTGCAACATCTGGAATCTGGTTCTATACAGGGTATTCCACTAAGAAGTAAGAATAAAAGGATTTGAATAAGGGAAATAAGATTCAGGTTTCTTACAATATGTTCTCCCTGGAGGGAAACAAATAACACATTGCATCTGACTAACCTTTCCGCACTTCAGCTGCATTAATTAACATTTAGTCATGGATTCCATCATGAGCCGGATGAACTCAGTGCTACAGCTGTTTTCATCGAAAGGAAAAATATGCTTTCCCATTTTAGAGTCCCAGCATTTATAAATATGGGGAAAAGACATTTTATTGACTGCCTTTGTGGCAGCATTATTGATAAGAACTCCATATTACTTACCCAAATAAATTCACACCCACCTTAGACTGTGATCAAATCAATATCAATATTATATAAACTGGGTCAGCCAGAGCCAATACTATAAAAACCAATTCCTACTTCCCTTTTTCTTACACTGAGGGATAAGGAAAGGTTGAAGAACTGATCAACGAGGTAGATGATGGCCTTGGAGGAATTGTTACTGGGTTAGGCAAAGATTTTAGTGGAGATCTGGTACACTAAGAGGAATGAATACAGACGACTAGGAAAAACTAACAGATGTTTCAGAAGTTGAACTGCAGGATTTGATGTCTTGGCAGAGCCGTCCTTGGCTTTACTAGAGAAACATGAGGAAGTGGTTGGTTGAGAGCAAAGCTGAGGTACAGAACTGAAATACTTGGTCAGTATTACAAGTATTAAGTACTAAGAGGTGGTTTTTTTTTTTTTTTTTAAATAACAAAACCTCCTTTAAAATGCAATTGTGTGAAGAAATATGTCAGTGACTTCACCGGGCAAAGCATTCAACCCATAACACCTTGTCAAATTTCATATCACAAGAGCACTGTAAAATCAAATTTATCTCCAGTAGTTCTGAGCAAATACTGTGTCATGACTTCTGGTTAACTATGGAGTCTCATGGACAATGGAAATCCAATAGTTATGTGGTCAGAGTATGTGCGTGTGAGTGCATTCATTTGTACTAGCATATGAACCTGGAGTCATTATCTGTGTCAACACTAACCAAATTTGATGCTTGTGTCCTCAAATTAAGGTTCTCAGTCATGACTCAAAAAGAATGAAACCTGTCTGACCTATCTTCACCTTTACAAACACAGGAGGACAATAATTTAATCAGACTAGGAAAATATCTTACCTGGAACTACTTCAAAAAGGAACTTCCCTGGGTTCTCTTCATTGCAGGGATGCTCTAAAACTTTATTTCCAGGCAGAAAAATGGTACCCTGTAAACACAAATACCCAAACATTAACATCATCAGATAGTAAACATCAGATATCATCATTATAATCAGTGAATATCCAAGGTGTATCTATAACCCAGTACACAGAAAGATGCATCAGACTCTTTTATATTCAATAATCAAAAATTATGTGCCAGAATCATATTCACTCAAGATTTAAGAAATACTTGTTAAGCATCTAATATGCATAGGACTAATATGTATGTTAGCTGCTAGGTTCATCTTAAGCACCAATTTATTAAACACATTCTGTGTGCCAGAAATTTTACTAAGCATTCTACCCACATCATATTATTTGTTAGTATAATCTTATAAGTATTATTTTCCCCATTTTATAACTCTGTAAACAAGCCAGACTTAGCCAAAGTTGTGATAAACCTTATTTTGATTATCTCTTCTTTCTTTCTTTTTTTTTCTTTCTTTCTTTTTTATTTTGTTTGTTGAGATGGGGTTTTACTCTTGTTGCCCAGGTGGGAGTGTAATGATGCACTCTCAGCTCACTGCAACCTCCGCCTCCTGGGTTAAGCAATTCCATTGCCTCAGTCTCCCCAGTAGCTGGGATTACAGGCATCTGTCACTACACCCAGCTAATTTTTGTATTTTTAGTAGCCATCATGCTGGCCAGGCTAGTCTTAAACTCCTGACCTCAGGTGATCCAAAGTGCCCTAGCTCCCAAAGTGCTGGGATTATAGGAGTGAGCCACCGCACCCAGTTATTCCTTCTCTTTTCTCTGTTTAAATTTCTCTCTTTAGTGCATCATTTCATTCAGTGCTAAGATATATTTAAAAGTCTATGCCATTAAAAAAATTACTTTGACTTCCCCCTCCAGCTATTATTCTATTTTTTTTCCTTGCCTAGCAAATAGTTGTCTCTACTGAATCTATTTCCTCACTGTATTTATTGCAGCCTGGTTGATGCACCCATAATTCCACTTACATGACTCTCACAAGCCGCACGTGTGATAATGTTCACTTCTCAGTGAACTTGACTTTCTGGTAGTATTCATCACTATTGACCACTCTTTCCTTGAAGCACCTTCTTTCCCTTGTTTTTTGGTTTTCTCTAGGTTTTTCCCTCATTTCTCTGTTGTCTGGATCTCTTTTGCTGACTCTAATTGACCTTTAAATATTTGAGTTTTTAAAAAGATTTATAGAATGATTTATTCTCTTCTGACTCTCATACTCTATTTCTCTAGCTCATCCATGCCTATGACTTCAATAACCAACTGTAAGTCAGTGAATATCAAAGTAACGTTTCTAACCTAGGACACTCTGAGTGTCAGATACATTCAAAAGCTTATTTGACATTTACACATGGGTATCTCAAAAGCGTCTTAAACTCAACTTAGTCAAATTAAAATGCAAGTAAATCTGGCTCTCATTATGTATTCCCCAGCTCAGTGACTGACACCCTCTTCTATTCAATTGCAAAAGCCAGAAATGTTGAAATCATTATCTCTACTATATGTCTCTACTACTACCACTCTCTAATTTCAAGCAATTATTATCGCTTGTCTGGAATTTTTCTAATGCCCCTTCGCTGAAGTCTCCACAATATTCTAACATCTTTCAATCCATTTTTTTTCTTATTGCAGCTGGAGCGTCTTTAGAAATAAATGATCTTGCAACTTTTCTGCTTAAAAATCTTCTATGGCTTTCATTTGCTTTAGGAAAAAAGTCTAGGTGGTCTAACTCTACCCAAGTCTCTAAGCTAATGTTTTTGTCCTTATAGCTGTTTTGCTTTCTATGGCTTTCTATCATCCAGCCACTACCCTTCTATAAATGGCAGCATGCTCCCATCTACCTTAGGACAACATTGTTTCCCTGGTAATTTTATACCATATTTAAGATTGGCTACATCTAAAATATACTCGCATAGATTCTTGACTTTTTCCTGGACTGATTTACCATCATATGTAGCTATGTTATTTGCAAAAATGAATTGATTAAAGTTCATCTCCCTCATTAAACTGTAAGGGACCAAAAATAATATGTGTTTTGCTCCCTAATTTACCACTAATGCCAAGGATTTTGCCTGACATATAGTTAATGTCTAAAAATGTGTACTGTTGAGTGAATGGGAACTGTTAGCATAATGAAGCCAGTATTAAGAACTAAGTGTGCTGAACTCAAAACCCCATGCTCTTGTCCACCTTATTATATTGTCCACTTTTCCCAACTTGAAAAATGGTTGGTAATATTTAGCTGAAGTAGTATTTTACTCAATTTTCCTCCTACTTGGTTTGGCACAGAAAATTATAGTCCTCAGTCATTTTCCTCCTTCTGGGCTTGGATTGATAAAGCATAGCACTCCCCAAATAAAACCCAAAAAATTGTAGGTTAGAAATATCCCTCTCCCTCCATGCCTTACAAGGTGAGGTGTTGGAGGAATTGCCTTTGTTCTCCTCCTCCAGGAAGTACATTTTCTTGCATTTTATCATATCTAGTTTTCTCTGGCCTGTAGATCCCATTTCTCATTTTGTTTACCTATCTTTGAAGTAATTTTAAAAATTACTAAATATTTTGAAGATACTCATTATAATAGACTTTTATTACATAAATTTAATCTGTAGTTTCTACATAATGTGGTAAAAACAATTGTTTCAATTGATAATTTATTCTACTTACTCAAACGACTTTGTGAAGTAATTGAATTTATGATTTATCTTAGTTTTAGAACACGGTATCTAATATTCATTGATGCACATGTGTGTTTGTATGTGTATATATGGCTCCTGTTTAATTCTGTGGCTTCAGGCTCTACTTAAGACCTTAAATTGTACATATGCCATATAAGTTGAATTCAAGCAACTCTGGCATAAACGCTACCTCCATGAAATCTTAAACTGTCACATTTGGTAATTTAAAAACTCCAAGTAATACTATCCTCTGTTGTCTTTTTTGTACATGTGAAATAGCTACTTCTGGCTGAAATTTTTATTAACATTTTCCTTCGTACACATTTTATATTTTGACAAGTTTTTCAAGCAAGTTATAACATAAAAATAGTAGTTTAAATATCAACAGACAAGGCTTAGGGTAAGATATGCTGTAATTGACAAACATTTACTGTGGTTAATTTACTAGGTCATTCAGTAAATAAAATAGTCATTTAACTGAAATAGCTAACTTGATCACATTGTATAGAAATTCTGTAAAGTTCATAACTAAAAGGAAATATCTTAAACGTGATAGTTATTTTCAAAGTGTTTAGCAATGTTTATAGTGCTGAAAATGCAGGTAAACAAACAAAAATCTCTAATTTACCCACTACAGATAACCAATGTTAACACCATATAAATCCTCCCGTACTTTTACGTATTTATACACATGTATATAAACATACAGAACAATTTTCACAAAACAATAATCAAAATAAAAAGATATTAGCTGCTTTAAAACTTAAAAGTCATATATTGTTATTATGCGAAATGTAGTAATCTACATCTTTTTTAAAAGCTGAATTATATAGTACTTGCTTGAGTATACACACTTTTATATTCTCTACTGCTGTAATATGTATATAATTTTTGTGTTATAAGGAACATATTATGTATAAAGAACATAAAGAACATCCATGAGCCTAAGTCTTTGAGCTTCTCCCTAATGTATTCCTTTAGGCCAAATACCTAAGAGAGAAATTAATCATTACAAAATATGCACTGCTTGTTTGTGTGAGTTGGTTAATTCTTCCATTGCTGCTCTAAATTAACCAAAGAAGCAACAGACTAATAAACAAGTACAAGTCAGGTGCCCAATCTAACTCAAAAGTAATATGTTGACAGACTACCATGTGTCAGATATTATTTCTTTAAATATCTAGGGTGAAGTGAAGTATGTGAAATAAACTCTTTACCTCAGTACCAGAATAACACAGTACATAATTATAAGACAAATGAGTGTGACAGTATTTAAAAAATCAAATAAATACAATAAAAGTTTAAGAAGAGAGTCATAAGGGCAGGCTGATTAGTTAGGGAAAAGTATATAAAGGAAATGATTTTAAGAGGAAGATAGGGTTTTAAGATTTAGTGACCAAGGGATAATCTTTCAAAGTGGAGGAAATAACATCAACCAAAGCAGAAATTAGATCCATATGTGCAGAGCACATTAGAATAAGCAAAAGATCCATGTGGAGGAATAATTAGGAAATGAAGATCGTTGGTTACATGTGTTGAGGATGTGCCATAGAAATTCGAAGCCTAGGCAGAGGATTTCACACTTGATATTCGTAGCAACTGAGAACCAGGGTAGGTTCTTGAGCAAAGCAGATGGAGATTTAATGATACCAGACTCTTAAAAGTTTGTTATCATAAAGCAATTAATTCGACATAAGAGGGTAAAGTCAAGAAAGGTATTGCCAGTAGAAATGGCATACATTTGCATTACAGAGGCATTATTATACATTTTGAAGAAACATGTACAGAAACTAGTTATAGCTTAAACAGGAAACAAAGAAGAAAGAGTAAAAGATGACTTCAGATTTTCTCTATATCTAGAAGAATATTTCGCCTGTTAGATATGGGAGTTAGGAAGATTTAAGCCTCATAAGGCCCATGAACTTGAGCCAAAATCATGTGATATTTTAAAATTCTCTCTTAGTAGATATGATGGATATTCTGTTTGCTCTCCCAGATATTCTCTCCACTCCTCACTCTATTCTACACTCTAAGAGATTGATTTCTATAAATTGCATAAACCAAGCTCTCTTGATCTCTGGCTTCAGGTTAGGTTTGAGAGGCTACATCGGGATGTCAGAAGACCACAAGAGAGACAGATCAAGATATTTATTCACCTATTTCCTTCCATGCTAGTTGCAACATGGTCCTATTTGTATTGGGGTAAATTTTAAAGTCACATCACAGGCTTCTCCACATTCCAGTAGAGCTAAGTAAGAGTGGTCAGGAGTTCCTCTGTGTTTTTCACTCCAGAGTGTTTTACCTAACCTTTCCAACACTTGGTAAACCTTTTTTTAAATCACACACTCTTTAATCACCTTTTTTGTAACAAAGCTATCAATTACTTGCTGGAATACTGAGTGACAAAAGGAACCAGGGTGCAAGTGTCCTGAGTTTGCAAAGTAAGGGTATGTTATCCCTTGATGTTCAATATGCCTCATGGCAAACTTTGGATGATCAGAGAGAAGAACCTCAAGTATAACAAGGAAATGTAAACTTTTTGACAAGAGTTCAGCACATATGGTAAAAATTTCGTGACAATAATTAACCAGCACTTTCAAAATGGAATTATACATATTTTTATTCCTGATATTCTTTTTATAAAGAATCTTTAAAACTTCAAAATGAAATATGATAAACAAAATATTTTATAGTTTGACAGCTAAGAGTTGGCAAAAGCAACATAATTCACAACCATACTAGTAGTTTGCTGTCAGCTAAAATTACTATTAAAAAGAAAGATCATATCTAGTTAATATCAGATCACTGAGCCAAAACCACAAGAAATTGGGGGTAAGGCTAGATGCTGTTGAAAATAGGCACAGGGATCTTATTCTTTGGAATTTGGATTGGAAACATGCATGCATGTGCAATAGCTGTGTTAGTTTAATAAGCACAATGCTGAGATTTTTTTTTCCAGCATAAACTATGACTATGAGTATCACAATGAAATAGAAAAATCTCAGCTTGACAATATATGTGCTTTTTTTTTTTTTTTTTTAGACGGAGTCTCGCTATGTCGCCAGGCTGGAGTGCTTTGGCGCGATCTCGGCTCGCTGCAACCTCCGCCTCCCGGGTTCAAGCAATTCTCCCGCATCAGCCTCCCGAGTAGCTGGGACTACAGGCACACGCCACCACACCCAGCTAATTTTTGCATTTTTTTTAGTAGAGACGGGGTTTCACCATGTTGGCCAGAATGGGCTCCATCTCTTGACCTCGTGATCCACCTGCTTCGGCCTCCCAAAGTGCTGGCATTACAGGCGTGAGCCACTGCGCCCGGCCAATGTATGTGCATTTTTTATGAGATTAGACAAAGGTTTGAAACTGAGATCAAGGTGAAATAAATATTATTCAACAGGTGTTATTAAAATGACATAAGTTGTTTCAATTTTTTTCTTTATAGCAAGTAGTTTCATTAATTTATTAAACAAATATTAATGTTAATTAAAAAACACCGAGCAAGTACCAGGCCCTGTCCTAGGTACAGAGAACATAAAGGTGAGAAAGGCCAATAAAGTAATTTTTGGACACAGTAATTACACAGGAAATTACTGTGTCCAAAAATTACTGTGTCCAAAAATTACTCAGGGAAGGCAGAAAATTGAAAAAAAAAAAAAAAAGGTATTACATATTAAGGCCCTGTTATGAAAAGGAAACAGGATACTGTACACTTATGAAAAATGTTAAATTGTAATTATAAGTGTTCTTACTATATAATAATTTCCTGATAACAATGAACTTTGTGATTAAGTAAATCTATTCTAGAGTCAAGCCGCCTAGGTTCAGGTTCCCATTAACACCTTTTAGTCACATGACTTCAGGCAAAATATTACTTTGCTAGACACTTTGCATGTTATTTATGTCATTAATTCACCTAATTACTCTGTAACGTTAAGTATTTTCTCCCCCTTGCTCAGGTTCTTCATCCTTAAAATGGGACAAAAATAGATCCTACTTCATGGCATCATTGTTAGCTAATAGATACAAAGTTTGTAGAAAAATGTCTGGTACAAAGTATTTATTATTTTAATATTTAAAAATCTGATATACCATAATTTTTGAAGCTATTTTGGGCCCATATTTTGTTAATCCCCAAATAATAAAATGATTATAGTAAAGATTCAATATAGATCTGCTAGTATAATTACCTAGATGAGTAATAACTAGTGAGAGATTAACTAACTAGAAAATTTGATATCAAATTATTGACTGTCATGTTTGCAAGTCTAGACTGGTTAGTAAAACAAGTAAACCTCTAATTAGCAATCTAACAATAAACACCATAGCATTTGATGTTGATAAGGATGAGTGGTGATATTCTTGACTATTACTTTGCTAAACACTTTGCATGTTATGTATGTTATTAATTCACCCAATTACTCTGTAACATAGGTATTTTGGTTTTTATAAATGAGAAAAATAAAGCTCAGGAAACATCAGGCGGAAACTCTGGCCTGATAAATTCTTAACACATATTTGTGTGAACAAAAAGTGATAGAATGAATGCAAATTGCCTTTAAGGATTTAGCTTTAGCTGTTAAGCCAATTTATGTTCTTCTTTCTAATCAATGCTGCTATTAAAGCAGTTTGGAGAAGTTTTATAAATAGTTATCGAGTTTCTTCTTAGCTTCTGAAATTAGTTACATAGATTCCTGGGGTATTGCCAGGGGGAGGAAAGAGAAGGGAAGACTTCCAAATTGATAACCATTTTGGATTCTACCTTAGTAATTCTGATGCATAATTATTTGGGGGAACACTGATCTAAGCACTGTTGTAAATTTCCTTATGGAAAATTATAGCATACTATCAATAAAGTTGTACACACTGTAGAATGTACTATATTCTCAGCTAATAAAAACACAAAAGCAACTAAAACACATATTTCCAAATCATTATTTAAATTTAAAATGACAAACACAATAATATGAGACTATTTTATAATTAGCAAATAAATAGAAACAAATTATTTATACAGATGTCTTATCTTGCTGTTTTATAGTGTAAACTGCAGAGCTACACTTGAGAAACATTACCATTCTGGGTTCATTGAATTTTAAAGCATTTTCATTATATTATTTAATACTACAGACATTCAGATCCTAGGATACTAACAGGAGGGCATTAATTTTGATAGAGAAAAATATATGTAGCATTCTGAGTGTCCCTGATATAACTAATTTTAAAACTTTTAACCCTTTCTTTTTAGACACAAGGATCCTTTACCCCATGTGAATTTCCACACTGGACAGAACAAAAGAACATGAATTTCTTCTCATATAGAGTTTTCCTGCATGAGCGTTCATCTTGGGAGCATAGCTATCACCAGCCTAACTACACTGGGGTCACTTCTGTTTTTCAGCATGTTTTGATTCCTTGGAGAATGGAGACATTCCTCAATTATGAGAGGAGACACATTGGAAATGAGGGAAAGAAAGACATGATTCTAAAACCAAGTCTACAATCACACTCTCAAAATTGTAAGAGATCTGGAAATTACCTTTATTAATATACATCTATTATATGAACCCCTCTGCAATATTACAGGCATTCAGCATTTGTCTGGAACATCTCACTACCTTTCTTGAGGTGTTTTTTGTTATTTTTGAAAATTTTTAAATGAGAGGAAAAATGGATGCAAGTGTTGACACAAAACCACCCCCAATAATTTCCATTCCAAGTTCCTCTACTTGGAGTGCCTTTTCCCACCCTGGATTGTAGTAAGTA
Organism: Cacajao melanocephalus; assembly: GCA_963573385.1. Classification (NCBI taxonomy): domain Eukaryota; kingdom Metazoa; phylum Chordata; class Mammalia; order Primates; family Pitheciidae; genus Cacajao; species Cacajao melanocephalus. The sequence continues at coordinate 20,936 of CAUYLG010003284.1, read as the reverse complement.
ACATCTACAGAGGTTTACTATGTGCCAGAGCTATTGTCATCTTACAGAAGGAATGGAAAAGCACCAATAAGTTGAGGAGCATGCAGCTGATAATGTCAGACACAATTAGATCTCAAGGAGTCCAAGCTCTACTTCCTTAACCAGATCATCTGTGACGGGAAGACATCCTGTGGTTTATTGGCTCCTTCACTTATTCATTTATTCATCAATCATAAATGTAGAATGTTGAAAATGCCAAAATGCTTAGAAAAAAATGAAACTATTAATATAGGCTATCTTTGGATAGTTGGGTTATAGATAATTTTCATTTTGCTGAATTTTTCTATTTAAAACATTTTTTAAAAATAAGGAGTACATATTACTTGTGCACAAACAAAAATATAGACATATGTTTCTATTAATTAATAAACTTATTTTTTTGAGATAGGGTCTGACTCTGTCACCCAAGCTGGAGTACAGTGGTGAAATCACAGCTCACTGCAACCTCAGTCTCCCAGACTCAAGCCACCTCCCATCTCAGCCTCCCAAGTAACTGGGATGACAGGGACTACAGGTACATGCCAGCATGCCTGCCTAATTTTTTTAAATTTTTTGTAGAGATGGGGTTTTGCCATGATATCCAGGCTGGTCTGAAACTCCCAAGCTCAAACGATCTGCCCATCTCAGACTCTTGAAGCGCTGGAATTATAGGTGTGAGCCACCAATCCCAGACTAGAAATATATTTTAAAAGTAAATTAAAATGACAGGAGAAAGCAGGGTTGCACAGAGGCATTTGAGAACCTTAAACTTAGGTTTCTGCCTTGCAGTCAGGACTGTGGAAGACAGTCCTAGAAAATGTGTAGTATAGTATCACTGAATAATGGCTACCCAAAGATATCAGGTCCTGGCTGGGCACAGTGACTCACTCCTATAATCCCAGCACTTTGGGAGGCCAAGGAGGGCGGATCACCTGAGGTCAGAAGTTTAGACCAGCCTGACCAATATGGTAAAACCCCCTCTCTACAAAAAATACAAAAGTTATCTGGGCGTGGTGGTGGGCACCTTTAGTCCCAGCTACTCCGGAGGCTAAGATAGGAGAATCACTTGAACCTGGGAGGCAGAGGTTGCAGTGAGCTGAGACCATGCCATTGCACTCCATCCTGGGCAACAGAGTGAGACTCTGCCTCAACAACAACAACAACAACAACAGAACAAATATATCAGGTCCTTAAGAAAAAAAAAAAGATATCAGGTCCTAATCCTTGAAATCTGGAAATGTTACTTTATTAGAAAAGAGGGTATCTGCAGATGTGATTAAATTAAGGAGCATGACAGAGAGACTATCTGGATTATGCAGGTGGGCCCTAAATCTAGCCGAAAGTGTACTTATAAGAAAGACAGGGAGATCTGGTTTATACACAGGGGACAGGCTACATGAACATGGCAGCAGAGATGGGTGTGATATAGCCACAAGCCAAGGACTGCTGACAGTCACCAGAAACTGGAAATGAAAAGGGACAGCTTTCCCCCCAAGCCCTCAAAAGACAGTTTGGTCCTGCCACACCATGATTTCAGACTTATCTAGGAGACAATAAATGTCTTTTGTTTTAATCCACCAAATTTGTGGCAATCTGTTACAGCAGCCAATGGAAACTAATACAAAAAAGGTGGAAACAACCCTTCCAATGACCTAGAAAGAAGCCTGTAAACAGCTGGGGTTTTAAAATGAGTCCACCCTAAATCCTCAAATGCTGGTAAATGATCCTAACTTTTAATTAGCCAATCATTTTTGAAGAGAATCCAGAGTTTGCAAGGCATTCAAAGAGGCGGCAGCCAAAGAAAATCCCTTCTTACCCCACCCTCTTCTCTCTTAACAGGAGGAAACTGTTAAACCAATGTCATGTTAATGTCCTTGGAATGCCAAGCCCAATATCTGTGGCAAGAAACTGAGTTCAATTACTAAATGTTATTTTACAACTTTTATTATTTCTCAACTAGGAAAAGATATGTGAGCTGTTCAGGGGGTGGTAATGCCATGTGTCTGAAGCAAAGTCTATGGCAGTAAGAAAAAAAGAAAAAGGAAAGGAAAGATTTTGAAGTTTGTGTCTCATTATGAAACAGATGTGAAGAGCGAAAAACAGTCATAGCTATACAATATTTATTATGGGAAACTCTAGGACTCTAAATAGGGAAGGGCCCAATAAGCCATTATCTGTGGACCGGAAAATTGATGATAAAACAGCCTCATTTGAGATCTTATTTTAATTAACTAATAAACCCTCTGTGTGTTTACAAAATTAAGTGGAACGGACCTAGAATTAACCTTGGAAGAAACTATATAATCTCTAATTCTGGAGAACAAAATAACCTGATACACTGAATACAATGACCTTGCTAATTTTTAGCAACCAAGTAAAACTGTTTTATTGCTAGATTAATAATTTTTCACATATTTTTAAAATTAGAAAGTTTCATAGGGAGAACAACATCTCAGCAGGAAGAAAGCAATTTAGGATTTAATCACGCAGATGCTTTTGACATTTTGAATTTGATTTTTAAAAAATCAATTCAATGTAAACTTTTAATACAGTTTTCATTTTTAAACAAAGATAATATTTTGTCTTCATAGATTAAAATTAGAAATCAAAGTAATATGCAGAGAAAAAACATGTTTCACAAAAATGTTAATACCTTTGCTATATGGTTGATTTTTTTTAAGTTTTAAGTTCAAAAGTACATGTCCAGGTTTGTCATGGGGGTTTGCTGTACAGATTATTTTGTCACCCAGGTACTAAGCTTAGTACCCAATATTTTTCCTACTCCTCTGTCTCCTCCCACCCTTTACCCTCTAATAGTCCCCAGTGTCTGCTGTTCCCTCTATGTGTCCAACTGTTCTCATCATTTAGCTCCCACTTATAAGTGAGACCATCTAGTATTTGGTTTTCTGTTCCTGTGTTAGTTTTATAAGGATGTTCATCTCCAGCTCCATCCATGTCCCTGTAAAGGACATCATCTTGTTCTTTTTTTATAGCTGCATAATATTCCATGGTATATGTGTACCACACTTTATTTAATCTATATGGGCATTTAGGTAGATTCCATGTCTTTGCTACTGTGAATAGTACTGCAATGAACATACATGTGTATGTGTCTTTATGACAGAATGATTTATCTTCTTTGGGTACATACACAGTAATAGGATTGTTGGGTCAAATGGTAGTTCTGTCCTACCAAGAGTATGTAAGCATTCCTTTTTCTCAGCAACCTTGTCAGCACCTGTTATTTTTTGACATTTTAGTAACATCTCACTCTGACTGGAGTGAGATGGTGGCTCATTGTGATTTTGATTTGCATTTCTCTAATGATACATGATTAGGAATTAGTAAATAGTAGCAATTTATTAATGTCATTTTTAAGTCCTGTTTGGTAACTAATTTGGTAATTACTAGAACAGAGTTTTCATACTCCATAAACATCTATTATTATGATTTATATTTATGCTCTAATATTAACATACCTATTGAAAAGTGATTACAAATGTACATATATTACTCACAGTAACTTATGCTGAAGAATAAACGAGGCCTGAGCAAGAAAGTATTTGATGTGTCTGTGAGTTTTCAGGTTCATTTTGCAGGGAGATTTTATTTGGCAAATTAAGAAATGAAGACCAGCAAGCCTCTGACCAAGAACTAGTCTGAGTCTTGAACAACAATTTCCTCAGCTCCCTCAGATCATTATGCCACCTCCCAATGACAGGCAGGTGGAGATCAGAAAAAAAGAAGCCTATTATTTCCTTTCTTTTCTAAAAAAGAAATACACAATTAACAAGTAATTTATGACCTAAACCAGCTGCTTTGTGAGTACTCAGAACTCAGGGTGGAATAGTCATGCTGGTCTCCTTTTCATTCCAGGTTGAGGTAATCAACTTCCATTCTTGTGCCAGAGACATCAGTGACCTAATTTTTGCCCAGGACAATAAATGGTCCAACTTTAGTTCATTAGCGTTCTGTTCCTTTTCTCAAGAAAATAGCACATATTGGGTCCTGCACATATGTCCAAAAGGCAGAAACTATTTTCAACGATTTCTATTTCTAACAAAAAATTTAAAAACCTATAAGAGATTACTGTTTGTTAGTACCTATGTGTTTATCCAGAACTTTCTGAGGATCTAAAGTCTGAATTTAAAATCAACTTGTATTTTATGATTATTATAATCATCAAAGTATCAGTGGAGCATATTATTGGAAATATTTTGCTAGACGTTGAAAATAAAAGTTAAATAACAGTTCTTATCTCAGTCAAAATAAAATACTAATTCAAGAAGCACAAGAGTTCAAAAATTTCTCTGATGAGGAGGGAAAAAGCACAAACAGATCATCTATATTTCAGCATTCTCTTTACCTACAAAATGTGGTTAAAAAAATATTTTCTTGCATAGGTGTAGAGCAGTGATATTAGCAAAGAAATCCGAATTTAAAATACTATAAAGGCTGGGCATGGTGGCTGATGTGTGTAATCCTATCAATTCATTTGGGAGGCCAAGATGGGAGGATTTTTTGATGCCAGGAGTTACAGACCAGCAAGGGCAATATAGCAAGACTCTATCTCTACAAAATTTTTTTAAAAATTAGCTAGGCATCGTAACATGCTCCTATAGCCCTAGTTACTCAGGAGGCTGAGGCAGGAAGTTAACTTCAGCCCAGGAATTTAAGGCTACAGTAAGTTATCATCGCAACACTGTGTTCTAGCTGGGTGACAGAGCAAGACCCTGTCTCAAAACAACAACAAAAACCACTGCAAACAAAATAAGGTGTTCATTTAATAGATCTAAAAAATACAACTTTTTGAAAATCATGTGTTTCAGGGAAACGTGTCTTGTGTCTAGTGGAAATCCGTTTCACTGGATTTTGAAAATATGTTAATAATGGTTAGTCATAGAAAAATGTTGATATAAAAGTGGACTCTATATTAAAATTCTTTACTATGACAGATGAGTTTTAGTAAGCAAGATGAAATTTTACATTATCATTTGGTCTTAACTAGTAGGTTTCACAGTATAGTAAGCATTTTTATTTAATAATCAAGCAAAATACATTTTTATTGAATTGCTTTAAAATATGATATATCCAGTGATACAATGGATGTAATATTTAACAGATTTGAGGTCCATCAAAAAAAAGAATTTCTCAAATAATTTTACAACTACACATCACATAAAGTAGTTTAAAGTTACTCAGTTCATCCTCCTACAAATGCCTGAATTCTGTCTTCATCCAGCTTGAGGAAGACCACTTCATAATAGTCACCTCTGATCCTTTTTAACTTCTACTTCATACCCAGCTGAAATCTGGCTGTTAAGAATAGCTGTGCCCTCTCCCCTGTAACCATTGGCTGAGCATATCCTCTGGCTCTTGACATCTTTAAAGATGCCCACCACTCCCACATTGTCTTCTTTTCCCCTTTTTATATTATATTCACCTGTTAAGAAAATTTAATCTCTAGACACCTCATGACTCAGATATCCTCCTAAATCCACGCTTATTTGTCACTATAAACTGCTATAGCATGGGGCTCCAAAACAGTACTCAACATGACAAGCCATAGATGAGAGAATAAAAACATGAATTCTGGAGTTAAACTGTCTTTTTTCACATATCAACTTTACTCCTTGTTAGGTACAACTTTGAACAAGTTCCTGACCCTCTCTGTGCCTCATTCTCTTCATCTATAAAATACAGATAATACTAGCAATTAACCCATATGACCGTTGATAGCTGAACATGATGCCTGCATGTGGTAAGCACACAAAAAATGCTAATTTCTAAAAATGTTGGACTATAACCTTCCCTATTTGCACAATGTAATTCAATCAAAAGGTTCTAACATTTCGCTAACTCTACAGGTGTTCTGATTACATTGTTGTTGCTCACAGTGTGTAGTCACTTTTCACATGAATATCTACACATGCAAGTGATATTATGTTCATTGAAGTACTTATTGAACCTAAATATGTATATGTCTTATTTTTATGTTATATGTATATTTCTACATTTTCTTTAATTTTTTGTTGGATTGAATAAAAAAATTAAGTTTTAAAGTATGGTATCTGTCATTTGTGTAAATTTTACTACTTTACAAAGGATTTTAAAATATATTTTATTTAAACTTGGTACAAATCTCATATTTCATTACTTTTATAATTTGCATTTTCTCATTGTATATTTTTAGTTTGGGATACATCTTATAGACAATAGTAGATCATAATTCAAATTATAGTGTTATTATTCTTAGTAATACATAAAATTATGGTATGTCTTACATTTGATTTGGTCTCACATTAATTGAACTATGGTTTAAATGTGAAGAATAGATATATTTTTCTTTATATTCTTTATATTAATCACTAAAAGCAATAGAATCTAAAGGAAACTCTTACCTTTTCTACTTTCCTAAGTGACTCCATTCTACTTAGATTTATCCACTCCAGACATTTAAAATGTATTGAGCCTTGGTCAATCAAAGTACCTTATGATATTTTCTTACTTTTAATTTTAAAAAATTTTATCTGATTGCTTATACATTAAAAAATATTTAATAAGCCCTACTGTATTCCAGATAAGGTATTGGGGATATAGCACTTAAAAACAAAATACAAGGTAACAAAAACAAAACATAGATCTTGTCCTCGGAGTTTGCTTTGTAATGAACAAAGAGAAATATATGCCATATGATGCCACGTATTACTTAAGTTGTTAAAAATATTTTTAAATAAATGAAGACAAAGAACTGAGTATTATAGTTTTTAATCCCTTCACAGGTCACAGTACATGGTCTTATACACAGCAAATGGACAATACATTCAGTACTTGTAAAGGTCCCTTGTCAAAAGTTACATTTAGATGCTGCCTAACTTCTCCTATCATTACCATATTTTTTCTTATTTTTCAATGGCCTCTATTCCAAAGCTATCTTCTAATTTTCTCATGATGGTCAATGAATTCTAACTCATAAATAAGGGGTTTGATGCTAACACTCCAACATAATTCCCATATGCATTTTTAGAAACCTGAGCTTGAGGGAGAAATGGTTTCTTGGCTAAAAGGCTGGAAGCTACAATGTAGAAAGAAGATCTATTAAGGTGCAGTATTAAAAACCTGTATGCAGGCCGGGTGCGGGGACTCACGCCTGTAATCCCAGAACTTTAGGAGGCAGAAGCGGACAGATCACCTGAGGTCAGGAGTCAGAGACCGGCCTGGCCAGCTGGCTAAGATAGTGAAACCCCGTCTCTACTAAAAACATTAAAAATTAGCTGGGAATGGTGGTGGGCGCGTGTAATCCCAGCTACTCAGGAGGCTGAGGCAGGAGAATTGCTTGAACTTGAGAGGCGGAGTTTGCAGTAAGCTGAGATCCCGCCACTGCACTCCAGCCTGGGCAACAAGAGTGAAACTCCATCTCAAAACAAATAAACAAACAAAAACATTGTATGCAAATTGACACAGTGAATCTACTAATAAATCTGACAAATGAAGTACAACCTAAATATTTTTCAGCAGGTGACTGGACAGAAAAACTGCAGTACATCCATACAATTGAGTACTACTCTGCAGTGAAAAGTAAGGAGCTACTGATACACAACAGCACGAAAGAATTTCAGGTGCATTATGTTCAGTGAAAGATGCCAGGCTCAAAGGTTACATGTTGTAGATTGCATATATATAACTTTCTGGCAAAGATCAAATCACAGGAACTGAAAATATACTGGTTGTTACCAGGGGTTGAGGGTGTGGGAGATGACTATGAAGGGACATAGGAGATCTTTTGGGGGATAGCATAACTGTTCTATAGCTTGATTGTGGTGGTGATTACATAAATGTATGAAAATTATACCTCAATAAATCCCTCAATAAATCTGACTTTAAAAATGCAGTGTTGTTGATGCTCTGGGGTGTTGGAGAGTGCCTTAGTCTGTTTGGGTTGCTATAACAACACACCATAGACTGAATGACTTATAAAAATGATAAATGTCTTTCTCACAGTTCTGGAGGTTGAGAAGCCCAATATCAAGGTACCAGCAGATTTGGTGTCTAATCAGGGTCAGCTTTCTAGATGGCAGTCTTTTTGCTGTAACCTCACGTGGCAGAAGGGGCAAGGATCTCTCTGGGGCATCTTTTACAAGGGCCCAAATCTTTTTCCTGAAGGTACTACCCTCATGATGTAATCAACTCCCCAAGCTCCCACCTCCTAATATCATCATCTTGGAGTATTTCGATGTGTGAATGTAGTAAGGGACACTAACTACGAACATTCAGAAAACAGAAGAAGGCTGCCCACTGCTGCTAGACAAGTCGATGTAAAACAGTACTTCATCCTTTCTGGGTATCCAGGACCATCTGTCATCTCATCCCACCTACCCTGAACATCTACGACACTCAATGCGGAGAAAACAGTTGTGTCTTTCACATGACAGGCACCAAAAATATGTGTAGAATGTGAAGTTAAACAAATGAATTAAAAAACACATGAATTAATTTCTTATATGTCTATGGTCTTGGTGGCCACACACCTTTTAATTATTCTATTTCCACTGCCTTAAAAAATAAAATTTACTGCTTTCATGGCCTCATTTTTATCATCAATGATCCAGTGTTTCAGTCATAATGCTGGAAAGATCCTTAGTTTATTTTATACTCATTTTTCTCCTTCACCCTCCCAACACGTGGGCTTCTCTTTTATTGGATCCTGCAAGTACATTCTCCTTTCACATGCTTCTCTGTGGTGATCTCACTTCTGACCTCCACCTCTGCTCAGCTCTGTCCATTACAGCTGAACACAAAAAGCCTTCCCTCTAACTGTTCTGAGTATATTTTCTATTTTTCAGGCTCCTTCATGGGTCACTTATAACAAGTTACAATTTCTGTTTATGCTTACGTGCAGGTTGTTAATGAAGCTGGGGGACTGTAGATACTAGAGCTTCAACATACAAACACAACAACCAAAGTCATGTAAAAATAAGCATCACCTACATTTTCACCATAATGAAAGCTGAAGTGAAATATTGAAAACTGAGTACAAATGATGCTGAAAATTAAATGTGCATTTAAATCCTGACAATCTAGTCATATATTCTGCAAACAACCTCATTACAGAACATCAAAACTCACAAACCCCAGAGCGAATAAATACAAAACAGAAGACAACATTTATATTTTTGTTTCTTGCATTTCATTGAATAACTTATTGACAATTTGTGTAAAGAAGTTTATCAAATTGAAGAGAGACTAATTTTTTATTGTGTTTTGAAAATGTATCTTTTCTTATAATACTATAAAACCTACAAAATATTAATATATGTTTATGTATATGGAAAGATTTCAAAACTACATTTAAGAAATAAATTTTATAAAATAGCTATCAAAAATGTTAATTATTAATTAGGTTGACATCTTTGCTATGCTGCTAATAACCTAAAACAATCATTTTAAGATACACATTATTCTAATTTTAAGAAAGTTGCATCTGTATAAATACAATGTATATCTGTTTCTCTTAGCCAAAGAAGAAAAGTAGGTTATTTTTTGAAAACTTGTTTCGCTTCTCTATTTTGTTCGGCCTTTTCACCAAAACATAACAGAATGTACTTCCCCTTTTAAGTTACTCCTCTTCCTTTATCTTGTCTATATATTTACATATGCTAGAGTCACAAAGACAGAAGCTTTATTACATGTGTGGGTGTATATTTTATATACATATATCTTATAACTAGAGAGAAAGGAAAAACAGAGAAACACATTCACAGGCCGACTGGAATGAAGTAGAGATGAAACAACCTTTCAGAAGAAAAATATGTACCATGGGTTGATGGACTTTTGGACAGTCTTCCCCAGACTCAGGAACTGAGTCCAAATCTCTGGTTATTTTGTTCCCACAGACAAGACATGAAGGAAGTATGATGTGACCACATTGCAGATGGTTTGGATAACCAGCATTCAAAAAAGAATTTTTATTAAATCCATATACCATATGTTTTCATTAAGCTGGAGCCTCCGTTTTATTATACAAATGCACATAGTACACACATATCTATATATGAATCTTGATGTCACGAACTCTATACTTTGTGCTAATGTGAGTGTTTACTGGGTTCCTGAATATCTGTCAGGACCACCCATGCAATTCTGAATGATAAAAAGAAAAAAATTACAGTCAACCAAAATCTGTCCAGATAAGATATGAAATATAAGGACAGGTTTTATATTTGTGACAGCTGTCCCAAATTCTTGATTTATTGATGTTATTTATTTTACAGTAGGATGCAATTGCTGTAAAATAATTGGCATCTTAAGATGCATAAGGCACAGCTTTTTTTGAAAAGATGCAAACAACAAAAAATGACAACAAAAACAAAACAAGACAGATATTGGGGACTCAGGGTGGGAAAAGTTGGGAGAGGGGTGAGGAGAAAAAGACTACGTATTGGGTATGGTGTACAGTGTTCAGGTGATGGGTGCACTAAAATCACACAAATCATCACTAAAGAACTTACCATGTAACCAAAACCCACCTGTATCCAAAAAACTATTGAAATAAAAAATTAAAACAAAACAAAAGGCTATGAGGCAAGGAATACAATGAATAGATAATGTGATCAGGAAGATAAAATGTGTTTTAAGTCTACTGTGGCCATACACAAGAAGAAATACAAGTAGCTGATAGAGGGAGAGATTACAGCTAGTGGTTACTATCACACCTCCCTTTCTATAAACTTTTTCTTTAAAAATCCTTTAATTATAATGACAGATAGAAATACCCAAAAGTTATTCACTGTATTTCTTACAATGAAATATTCCTTCCAATTCAAGATCATCTTAATTCATTAATTTCCAAGGGGAATATTTCTCAAGGAATAAATATTCCAAATTATGTCTACATAAAAAATATAACAGCATGAAACAAAGAGAAATATTTTGTTTTGCCTGCTGGAAGACACTATAAAAAGCAAAATACACCAGATACATTTCAAAAATAGAGTTATTTTCCATTTTTTTCCTCTAGTGATATCTTACACTCACAATGTCTACTTTACATCAAACTCTTAAAAATAGCAGGGTCTTTTAAGTGGAGTCAGTATAAGTCCACGTTTCAAGCTCAGACTTCTAACCTTGATTTGCACATAGACTGCTCTTTCTCTACTTCGATATCTGACTAACACACAACATCAAGTGAACACAAACAGAACTAAGCTCTTCAACCACCACCTCCCCAACCAGCATCACCATCACCAATCAGCCTGCTCTCCCTGTAATCCTTCCTATCTCCATTGATGGCAATTTTGTCTTTCAGGGTATTCAGCCCAAAATCTTGAAGCTACCTTTGACTTTCCTCTTTTATACCATATCAGGTGCATTAGCAGCTCCTGTTGTCCTTTTTTTTTTTTTTTTTGAGACAGAGTCTCACCCTGTCACCCAGGCTGGAGTGCAGTGGTGCAATCTAGGCTCAGTGCAACTTCTGCCTCCCAGGTTTAAGCAATTCTCCCTGCCTCAGCCTCTCAAGTAGCTGGGATTTATAGGTGCCCGTCCTTATGCCCGGCTAATTTTTATATTTTTAGTAGAGATGAGGTTTCACCATGTTGGTCAGGCTGACCTTGAACTCCTGACCACAGGTGATCCGCCCACCTTGGCCTCCCAAAGTGCTGCGATTACAGGTGTGAGCCACCACACGTGGCCTGGCTCTATCTTCAAAACAGATCTGCAGCTGGTCACTTATTACCTCTACTGTGTAATCTCCTCAGGAAAGTAAAAATCACTGCTAAGTCTGACTTTTAAAATCTCAATTTGGTTTGTGTAACATAGTGTTTCCTTAATATTATTAATTTTTAATAGATAAATGCAACATTTTCCTCTAGATAACTTTGTAGCTATGCTTTTATTCACTCAATAATATATATTAAATGCCTACTATGGGCCAGGCACTATGCTAGGTACTTTGGATATAACAGTGAACAAAATAAAGATCTCGGTCCTAGTGGATCATACAGCTAATGGCAGACAGACAATAAATAATACACAAAACGAATACATTATGTAGTATCTTAGATGATGATAATGACTATTGAGAAAAGAAAAAACAGTAGAGAAAGTGAAGTCAGGAGTTATAGGGCATGAGGAGGGTATTGGTTAACAGCATTAAATGGGGTGGTCAGGATGTCTCTTTGAAAAGTAAATTTAAAAATTATTTTTTATTGAGACAGGGTCTCACTCTGTTGCCCAGGTGGGAGTGCAGTGGAGGATCATAGCTCACTGCAGCCTTGACTTCCCTAGTTCAAGGGATCCTCCCACATCAGCCTCACAACTAGCTAGGACTACAGGCATGCACCACCACGCCTGGCTAACTTTTTTTAAAAATTATTTTTTGGTAGAGACAGGGTATCATTATGTTAACCAGGCTGGTCTTGAACTCCTGGGCTCAAGTGATCCTAGCACCTCAGCCTCCCATAGTGTTGGGATTACAGGCATGAGCCACTGTGCCCAGTTTGAAAAGTAAAAATTGTAATGGACACTTGTTAGTTTGATTTCCTTCTGCATATCTAGGAAGAGGATTAACAAGGAAATGCCAAGAATAAAATGACATATACTGCTGTAGACTCTGATTCAAATCTTTCTCTATATCCATCAAAGAATCGTGTTTGAAAGGGAAAAAGCAAAGACTAGATGGGACAAGGATGCAACCAAAAAATATCCACTTATGAGCTCAATATTTGTGTCTCCCCAGAATTCATATGTTGAAGTCCTAATCCCCAGTGTAATGGTAATTGGAGATGGCGTCTTTAGGAGGTAATTAGTTTTAGATGAGGTCATAAGGGTGTAACCTTCCTGATGGGATTAGGGCCCTTATAAGAGAAACATCAAGACTCTGTTAGTGCATTCTTGCAGGGCTATAAAGAAATACTTGAGACTGGGTAATTTATAAGAAAATAGGCTCAATTGACTCATGGTTCTGCAGGCTGTACAGGGGCCATAATGCCAGCAGCTGCTTCTGGGGAGGCCTCAAGAAGCTTACAAACATAACAGAAGGTAAAAGGGGAACAGGCATGTTACATGATGAACGCAGGAGCAAGTAGGAGGTGGCAGTGCCACACATATTTCAATGACCAGATCGCAAGAGAACTCACTAACACAAAGACAGCGCCAAGCCATGAGGGGCCTACCTCATGAACCAAACACTTCCCACTCAGCCCCACCTCCAGCACTGGGGATTACAATTTAACATGAGATTTGGGTGGGGACAAATATCCAAACTATATCAAAGCATTTCCTTGTTATGTCCCTCTTTGCCACGGGAGGACACATTATGAACGTGCTGTGTGGAGGCCTGGAAGAAGCCCTCACCAGAACCCAACCATGTTGGTACCCTGATTTCAGACTTTTAGCTTCCAGAACAGTGAGAAAATAAATTTCTGTTGTTTGAACCACCCGGTTTATGATATTTTGTTAAGGCAGCAGGAGCAGACTAAGAGGCCACTACAATGTTACTTGAAACATCACAAATGTGAGCCTACGAAGCCAGGAAGGATGTTACATAGAGAAGTGCCATGTTCAAGTACAATTTATAGCGCCTCGCAAATGTTGAGGCATTTAACATTCAATTAGTTCCACAAAATCATGTTAATGATCCCTCTGAAGAATTTCTGGATCTGCCCACTTTCCATATTCCATAGATACACTTGCACAGTGTACTCACACTTAGCCCCCAGCTCTCACTCTTACCTCCCCAGGCAGACAGTCACAGAAAACCTCCCAACCTTCCATGGGTCCAGCAGCTCATCAAATGACTAAAAATGAAGGTTCTCTGGTAAGAAGCCAAGTTCCAAAGTGATACCAATGTTGAAATATCTGTATAACTGAATGAATTCAATTTTGTCATACGTTGTCACAATGAGTGAAGCCATAACAAAGTCATAGTAGGTGCTTGGAAAAGTAGATACTGCTGGCTAGTTTTCCTTCCCCCTTTTCCCTTCCTCACCTACACTCCCCTCAAACATACACTTCTTGCTTAATCTTGCTTTACAAATAATAATATAGGTTTGACTAAGAAAATATTTCAAGATTAAAAAATGAACATAAAATGAAAATGAACTCAGTTTTTCTATCAAGTTTTTGTAGCTTTTTCAAATTGGCTGCCCCTAATTTTAATTTTAATGACTCTCTGATACCTACCTTCACCTCTGGTCAAGGCAGGCCTCCCTTTCCTGCCTGTCTCCTCTCCACCCCACATGGTGACATCCATTCCCACTTCCTGTGCTTTTCTTATGCTCATCACTTGACCTGGAATGTCCTTCCAAATGCAGTCTGTTTTCTAAAAGTTCAGCCTCTACCTTCTTCAGCCCTTTCCTCAGAAACAGCCCAGCTGACTTCTATTTCATTTAACAGAACTGTATTATCCTATTCACTATCTGCCACATAGCTGAGCTTACTGCCAGCAGTATGTTACACTATTCTAAGTATTTCACTGGTTTTATGCATACATTTTTTGTGCAAAATTAAATATTTAAGCTCCTTGAGTATCAAAGCAACATTACATTATTCTTCATAACTTCTTTAGAATGTAGTCCAGTGCTAAGGGTAAAGTAATTCTCTCTATATATAATAATATAAATAATTTTGTTGACAGCATAAATGCATGCCGGTTGACTAAATGAGTTGGAAAACAACACAAAAGTATGAGACCCTTTCCTCACTAGCTGATCATTGGTCCAATGATTTTCTACAACTAAACGGGGATTTTTCTTATAGTTTCAACTGTGGCACATTCATTATCCTCTGATATTATTGCTCTTGATTATACCCCACTCTCATTCCATATGCATCCTACTAGGAAAAAAACTGTCATTACCCATCCTTTCAATGCCTCTTTTTCCACTGACAAGACAAGGCCATCCTCAACAAGTTGATCAACGTTGCATTTTTATCACCATTTCTGCATGGTGCCTTTTATATAAGCAAGAAAGGGACTCTGGCATCTTCTCCCTCTACTCAGTCGAAAGTGCTGCCCCAGATTTAGCTATAAACATGATTTGTTGGGTACTTTTATTCACAATAAGCACAACCCAGTTGTGAGTTAAGTTGAAAGAATGTTAAGTTCCATGAGACAAACTAAATTCAGCAAGCTGAATTGCCATTTGATGTAAAACTTATGATATATAAGAGGGCAATCAACTTACCTTATAATAATACAAAAACATTCCAGGCATTAAAAATGAAAATGGAAACATGCTAACAAAAGGAAGGAAACAATTCATGAATCTGAAATGACTCAGGTAAATCATTCTGCTTATTGAATTCTAGATAGGTTTGTTATTTCCTGAATAAAAATCTACCTTTTCTTTATTCTGATGGTAAAAATATTGTGTAAATATATTTTCTTCCCATTATTCAAGTTACCAATCTGAATGTTAGACACTAATAAAAGCTGATGATGAAGCAGGAAGAAATATATATATCCAATATGTATTTACTTTTAGGAATTTAAAAATAGGGCATTTTGGAACTCACTTCTAATAAAAATAAAAAGCTGTTGGATCCTAAATGAGACCCAGCACTCCCAACCTAGCTTATATATTCTGAAAGATTAAAATCATGCTAATATCTGGAAAAGTTAGTCTATCTACAAAATACTATATTCTCATTTATCTGTGTCTGGCTAAACATAGATGAAAAGGATCTGCTCACACCCCTGGCTGCCTTAAATTATTTGTAACACTGTCAATATATTTTCTTCAGGAAAATAAATTCAACTTATGCTATATCAGTACATGTCCTCTATGGAATTGTATTTGCTGTTGGGTACGATATGCACTGGGGATGGGAGATAGGAAGTAGCAAACACTGCATAGTATATTACACTAATTAATTTGCTTCTATTCAAATCCAGCTGATTAAGAGGAAACTTAATGAATTTACTCTAATGAATATTAACTCATAGTAGTTAATTTGAAAACATTCATCTCTAATTTATTTGGCTTCCTGCTGTTATAACTCATCAAGTGACTTAGGTGTGATTTATTTAGCTTCAGACTTTTAACATATTAATTTCAATATTTCAGGGTCAATGACAATCAAATTGAAAACAAATCCTTCATTGATAATCACACTTGCTATGACAATGGGGCTGTCAGCTCAAAATAGAAGGCTGCTAGTTTACAAAGTGACACCTGAAACAATAATGTGATTTTTTTTCCATCTATGACATGATTGAGCATTCTTATTATGATGGGGTATGTTTTTATTTTTAACCTCTTTCCCTGAGATAAATGAGCCAGGAGGTAGCTAAATCTTCCCCATACCCATGTAATAGACAAACATGTTAGGTGAAGGCAAACCCTGTCTTTATTGGGCACATGCCATGATCTAGGAAAATATGAACCATGGTCTTTAGAAAGTGGCAGAGAACTTACATTGTTGTGTGTCAGCACCATTTAATTTTTTTATATAGAGATAGCTAAATGCAGGAACCAAAACATTAATATAGCTTTACTTTTCACAGAAATAATTCAGAATAGATAAACTAAAACATGCATATACAATATTAAGATCTTTCAGTTGAGATGCAGTCTGGGGATTTGAATTCTTCTACTAAAATCCCAAATAAAAACCTAAAGATTTGGCCTAAAATACACCTTAGAGTGTTATGCACATCATTTTACCTCCACTTTAATTGTCCTAACTGAGCCAACTGCTGTACTTGCATTTAGTTATTACCATCAATATCTTATATAAAACTGACAACTCAGGTATAACATTGGGACTGATTTGTTATTTGAGGAGTTTTATTTAGGACAAGAAAGTCATAACTGAAGAACAATATCAAAATGAAGATTCAGTTATATAATTAGGAAAGTATATTTTTTAGTATTTTCATATACTTGCCTAACATACTCTTTCTTTGTAGCCTGAGGCCTAACATGAAAAAATGCAGTTACATATAAACAAATATATGTGTGTGCATGTATATATTTGTATGTAAAAAACACACACACACACACACACACACACTAGGGTGAGGGGCTGAGGGAAAGTCAGAGACAGTGTCTTCAAGGATGGGAAGTCTTTTTTTTTGCCATGTATGCAAACAATAGAAACATTTTCTAGTTGTTTACAGATTACAAAAGTTAATGCTACTAATAATTTTTAATAACAACACTAAACCTTTCATCCATTCATTCAAAAAGTAATTGTGCTGCTCTAGATGCCTGGCATACCATGGTGAATAAGACAGATAAAGGTCCCACTCCACTCGAGCTTACACTGGGCTGATGAGTGAGTTTTTGATACATGCCGCTGCCAGACTGATTCCAAATCTCTTGTTCTTCCAGCACCACCTAGTTGATTTCAAGTTTCTCTTGCCTTAACATACAGTGGGTCTTTCCTACTTGAGAAATCCTATAGTTTCTCTGAACTTAAAGAAGAGCCGAAGAGGAGGGACAAGATGGAGAGACTAGATGCACAAGAAAGTGCTGCTCCCACCAAGAAAGACCAAGATTTTGAGTAAACTCACATAATTTGAATAGATTTTCATAAAGAAAATGCTAGGAGTAGAAGGAGATGCAATGTAGACACTGAGGCTGAAGAGGGAGGAAGCTGTGAACCACCCGTGGGGTACTCAAATGCTAGGGCTAATTCTCAGCTCTGAAAGGCTCCTGGGGAAGGAGTGGGTGAAGGAACTGTATGACTCTCACCATGGTCTTCTGGGATTCTAGCCACAGGGGACCACAAGTACCCCATACACATTTGAGCTGGGAGGGGAATCTTCCTGGAGAGTAGGCAGACATAGGGCTCCAGCAGCGTTGATGTAGCTGGTGGCCATGACCCCAGGGCTTTCCATATTCCTCTAAGAATCTCTAGCCCCAGCTAGATGCCAGGCCAGGAGAAAGTGGGGCCAGCTTCCCTGTGGGACTATGACATAGCTGTTCTACAGGCCCTCCTGCTCACCAGACCCACCCAGAGCCCCTGCCTGACTACCCCACAAGAGTGTGTGCACAGAGCAGCTGTTGTTGCCCAGCCTGGTGTTTTTCTCCACCTGAGTATGTTCCTGGTGGCCTGGGAGCACTTTGGACCTCCCAGCACACCTGGAGTCCAACCCCAGGGTACACAGGAGGAAGCTCCCAGAAGGTCCCTGTGCCCCAGGGCTGTAGCTTATAGCTTGGGACTGCTGAGCTGAGATGTGTGACTGACACTTAAGCAGGGGAGGATCCCATACTCTCAGAGACTAAGGTGGTGAAACATGGGGTTCTGTGGGCTAGCAGAAGAGTGGGGCATGACTCCCTTCACAGGATCAGTTGGGAAATAATGTGGCCTATTTCTTTGCTGCAGCCTCTGCCCAGGGGAGCTTTGCAGCCCAGAACACCTAATAAAAGAAATCTTGGTGCAGTGATTGGAGGGTGCTCACCAACACCCAGCAGTGGACTTGGAAAGGTGGAGTCACTTCTCTACCCCCAGCACTGCAGAGCACAGCTATAAATGTGAGGACATACAGAGGAGCCACAAAAAAATCATTTGAAGCTAATGAAAATAGAGATGTAACTTACCAAAATCTCTGAGATGCAATAAAGCAGTGTTAAGAGGATAGTTTATAGCATCAAACACTTTTACCAAGAAGGTAGGAAAATCTCAAATTAGCAAACTTACCTTGCACCTAAAGGAACTAGAATAACAACAAAAGAACAAACCAATCCCAAATCTATCATAAGAAAAGAAATAACTAAAATTAGAGAACTGAGCAAAACTGAGATGTAAAAGTCCATACAAAAGATCAATGAAATCAAGAATTTGTTCTGTGAAAGAAAAAAAAAAGATTGATAAAAAGGGACAACATCCAAACAAGTACAATTAGAAATCACAAACATGACATTACAACTAACCCCACAGAAACACAAAAGATCCTCAGAGTCTGCTATGGGCAAATCTATGCACACACATTAGACAATCCAGAAGAAAGGCATAAATTCCTGGAAACACACAATTTTCCAAAGTTGGATGAGGAAGAAATTGAAACCCCAAATAGACCAATATCAAGTTCTGAAATTGAATCAGTAAAAATATATATACTAACACAAACAAAAAAGAATCCCTGGACCCCGAAGTCACAGCTGAATTCTACCAAGCATACAAGAAAGAACTAGCACCAATCCTACTAAAACTATTCAAAAAAATCAAGGAGGAGGGACTCCTCCCTAACTCATTCTATTAGACAGAATGAGCCCAATACCGAAATCTGGCAGATGAAATAAAAAAAGAAAATTTCAGGCCATATCTCTAATGAATATCAATGCAAAAATCCTTAACAAAATAGCAAACCAAATCCTGCAGTACATCAAAAAGTTAATTCATCATGATCAAGTAGGCTGTATTCCTGGGATGCAAGACTGGATCAATATAAACAAATCAATACACGTGATTTACCACATAAGCAGAATTTTAAAACCATATGATCATCTAAATAAACAGAGAAAAGTTCCAGTGAAATACAACATCCCTTCATGATAAAAACCCTCAACAAACTAGGCACTGAAGGAACACCTCAAAATAATAACAGCCATCTATGACAAACCCATGGTCAAGATCGTACTGAATGGGCAAAAGCTGGAAGTATTTCCCCTGAGAATTGGAACAAAACAAAGATGACCACTCTCACCATTCCTATTCAATACAGACTAATCAGGCAAAACAAACAAACAAACAAATAAACAAAGAAATAAAGGTTATCCAGATAGGAAAAGATGAAGTCAAATTACCTCTCTTTGTGGACTGCCTATACCTATAAACACTAAAGACTCTGTCAAAAGGCTGCTAGAACAAATAAACGACTTTAGTAAAGTTTCAGGATACAAAGTCAATGAACTAAAGTCAGTAGTGGCTGGGCACAGTGGCTCACACATGTAATCCTGGCACTTTGGGAGGCTGAGGAGAGCAGATCACTTGAGCTCAGGAGTTTGAGACCAGCTTGGGCAACATGGCAAAACTTCGTTTCTACTAAAAAATACAAAAATCAGCCAGGTGTGGTGGTATGCACCTGTAGTCCCAGCTGCTTGGGAGGTTAAAGCCCAAGAGTCACTTGAACCCAAGAGGTGGAGGTTATAGTGAGCTGAGATTGTACCACTGCACTCCAGCCTAGGTGACAAAGCAAGACTGTTTAAAAAAAAAAAAAAATCAGCAACATTTCTATCCAGCAATAACATCCAGGCTGAGACTCAAATCAAGAATAGCCACAAAATAAAATGAAATGCCTAGTAGTATAGCTAACCAAGAAAGTGAAAGATCTCTACAAGGATAACTACAAAACACTGCTAAATGGAATCACATATGACATAAATAAATTAAAAACAAAAAACAAAAAACCGGGAGAGAGATCCAAGATGGCTGACTACTAGCAACTCAGGATTGTAGCTCCCAGAGAAAGAGCACAGAACGAGAGGACGCCACACTTACAGATGAATTTTTGTTGCCTACGGACCAGGAGATTCCCAGCGGAGGAGCCCCACAGGTCGCCAGCACGACTTTTGCGGCCAGCGTGGCAGTTTTGCCGGTGCCCTGGCGCGGTGGTTCTCAGTGCAGAGTAAACGGAACTAAGTCCCCTTTTGGTTGACGTTTGGAGCTTCAGGAAGGCGGAGTCGCCTATTTACCTGATTGAAAAAGGGATTCAAGAGGGAAGCCAGACTGGAGATTCCTGGACAGAAAAGCACCTTGAATCTTAATGCCGCTGTTTTAGTCGGCGCAGTGGGTTGCGCAGATTTTGGTGCTGGGACTCAACAAGTTGGACGTCCACTCAGAGACCTAATTTGAAAGTTGGCAATTACAAACGACAGGTGGATAAACTTACAATGATGGGAAGAAACCAGCGTAAAAGGCTGAGAATACTCAAAATCAGAATGCCTCTCCTTCTACAGGGGATCATAGTTCCT
>CAUYLG010003281.1:0-57940 GCA_963573385.1 Cacajao melanocephalus | reverse complement strand
CTGTGCTGTGATAAGTACGTTGGACAGGCACCGGAGCGTGGAAGTGAGCGGGTGGCTACGGCTGAAGAGGCAGCATGTCACATAGTAAGTTACATAACATTCTCACTCCTGCTGGCCACTCTGACCTGTCTCAGGAATCAGAAAAAGCACAGGTACCCCCGAAGGTGGACTGGTGGCTGTCTCAGTGCAGCAGCTATTTTATTACCGGAAACCTGGGAATTTCATTCTGCTGACACTTCCTTCTAACATGGGGGGGCGGGGGGAGGTGACATTTTAAAGATATTTACAAGTTATAGCAGGTTTAGAAGTCATTTACATGAATGTGTAATGTAATATCAGTATGTCCTTACATCAATTTTTGCTCTACAACAATTCTTGAGTTTTTTTTTTTTTTTGACTGGAAGATCTTGCTATCCCTGGTCAAAAACAGTTATTTCTTGGATTGATGCACTTTTTAAACTGTGATACTCATGCCCGCCCCCACCCCACCCAAATTCTGTGTACCATGAAGCAGCTGTGGATATGCAGGCTCCCTTCCCTTTAAACATGTTTTTACTTTTTCTTGATGGAGTGCACTTATTTGCTTAAAGAACATTCATTGGAAACTTGCAGTGTCTCTATCCAGGGAAAGAGTTTTTCCTTTCTTGTGTTATACAATACCCAGTGTATTTTGTACAGCACTGAGGTCTCGTTTCATATGAAATGTGTACTTTCTCGGATATATGGGGCCATTCTTCCTAATTGTTTAAGCATTCAAAAAGCAGTGTTGGGACAAACATATGAATAAGAATCTAACACAGATTTATGTACCAGCATAGCTCCCCAGGCTACGGTACTTTTACAATTTCCAAAGTGGTTGAGAATGGAGCTTTTAGCATAGGGCTTTTAAAAAAGAGAGATATCTAAGCTTTTATATTTTGGTTCAGTACCCTGGTCAAGAGACATAAAGTACTCTGTGTAATAAATACATGATAGCTTTTCTCTTGCATGAGATCAGAGTAGAGAAAATCTCTTTTGAGTGTGTTTCAAATGATGTACATTATAAATGATTAAGTAGTATAAGGGAAATTCTGGGAACATTCTGTTATGCTTCCAGTCCTTTAACTAGACCAGAGATTAGCAACCTGTTTATTGCTAAAAGCTACTTTGCAAGGAAGAAAAGGGAATTGACAGAGGCTGGTGCTGCCGACGTTCTACAAGCATTCACTCAGGGAGGATTTGGCTAGACGGGTGTACAGCGAGGGTGTACCATTGATGGGCAAGTGGTACATTTTAATGAATGAGAGTGAAGAGACAAGAAAGAAAAGCAAAAAGGAGACCAGCTATGCTAAGAAAGTCATTGAAGATACCACCACTGTGAGTTACTCAAGGGTAGCATTTTAATCATACTGAAGAATGACTTAGATTTTTTTAAAAAAATACAAATACCTATGAAATTCAGCAGTTTTATGCAAAATGAGGGCAGCTGCCGCACCAGTTGTTCACCTTCTGGGCTTCTTCAGGCAGCACTTTTCTCCTGCCTGTACTCTGAGTCTCTAATTCTGCTGGAAGCTTTGGGGAAGGATTGGCCTTTTAGGACATTGTAGTTATATAAATCTCATCTGGGATCAGAAGTGATCATTGAAATGGTATCGTTTTCAGGAGGTGAGGGGTTCATTTTTGTGACACTGAAGACATCCTCTGTACCATCCCAGAAAACTCCTTTTTAATCTAGCAGCATGCTTTCAATTGAACAAGACAGCAGTAGACTAGCGAGCCACTAATCAGTGGGGGTTGACAGTAGCCCATTAAACACATGAAGGTATGTCATGTCTTATTTGGGAGGCTTCGGCTTTGTGAAGGAATGAAGGAGCCTGCTGCTTAGTGCTGTGTAATGGGGGTTGAATTTCGGGCAGAAGCTCTGTGTCAGATGTCATCCCACCTGTGGTCACAGAACTAGAGAAATCAATTCATACAAGGAGTAATATAGATTTCCAAAACATCTCTGAGTTTTCAAAGGTTCACATTTGAATCCCTTCCAAAAAATAACTCAATTTCTATCAGAACTGTCAAAATCTCTAAGACATTTAAAATGGCTGAAATGCTTTTATAAGGCATTTTCCTTTTCTCTCCCCAGGGATGCGTCTATCCATCATAGTCTTCTTTATTTGAAGAAGCCACTGGGGCTTTTGGTAAAGGTTTGTGTGTTTTGTTTTTACTGCTTTTCGTTTTTTTGTGCATAGCTAATACTGAACTGCAATCTTTTCAGACTCAGAAAATGTATCATTCTTTAGTCTGGCATGCCAACTGCTCGATGAGAGCAGCTCATAGTTCTCTTTCCAACATGTCACTTTTACTTAAAAGACAACTTTGTTCTCATCCTTTTCCTGGAATATTCATCATCTTACATAACTTTCCTTTGTCCTCTAAGCTCTCGGCATGGAAACCTAAGTGTTTTGCGAGGTACAGGTGAAAGTACTAGAATGAAATATCTCAGATAGCTTAAAGAACTGGCCAGTGAAAGATTTGTGGCCATATTTGTGACAGCATCATCAGAACTGCATCAGAATATTAAAGCTTTGAGGTCACCGGGCCATTTCTCTGGTTTGGCAGAGGCGGGTGAGTGTCAAGGATCTCACAGTTAGCTGTTGCAAAACCAGGGCAAGCGTTGGAGTGCTTATCTCAAAAACAAGAACTTGCCAGACTTCAGGATTTCAAAAACTTTTCCCAGAGCCGGTGGCAGTTCAGTGGCATTCCAGAGAATGAATAGTTAGGAAAGGAACTATGGAAGTACTTTCCGTGTAGTGGAAACAGTTGTGTAAAAGCCCAGTTTCCAGAGACATCAAATTGCATGTTCACTTAAGTAGAAATGTAATTTCCACAATCATTTCTTACAACTGAAGAAGATACTAAACAATTTGACTTACAGTCAATCAAGTGGGGGTGGGGTTGCCTTTAGACACTTTATTTTGTTAATAATCTAGAAATTATGTTACTATACTTTCTAGGAAAAGACGTTTTGAATGAAGATATCTATCTTTGAATTGTGATTTTTCTATCGGCCTGAACGCCAAGTTTACTACACAAGTTCTCACTAAAAAGACAAAACATGTAAAGGAATAATAATCTTGTATTCAATAGCATGCAATAAAAGTTTTAAGTCATTTAAAGGTGGAAGCTCTTTCCATTTTAAAACTAAAATTGGGAAGTATCCAGTTTTTACAGAGCTTAAGGTATCCTTACCCATTACAAAGTTTCTTGGAACACATCACTTGTAATTTTGCAGTTGTGAAATGATGGACTGCTTATCTTCCAAGAGGTATTATTTCTCTCTAATTCTGTGTTTGAGTTTAACAAAGAAAGGGCCGTTTTATTAAGTTTCAGTATTATTACTGAGTGAGAAAAAATGTTTAAAAATATGCTGTGAAATAGCACTTTCTATAAATGGGATGACAATGTAGAAATATGGAATTTGTTCCTTTTAATACTATTTTTAAAGAATTGACATGTACAGATTGCAAACTATTGAACAAAACAGAATCTTGTTCTTCAAATAGCCTGATAACTTGTTATTTTAAGAAACTTTCAGTAGAATTAATTTCTAAGAACTGAAATTGTCTTTACCTCCTTTCCTTGTCATAGATTTTATTTTTCTTTTTTGAGACAGAATCTCACTCTGTCACCCAGGCTGGAGTGCAGTGGTGGGATTTTGGCTCACTGCAACCTCTGCCTCCCAGGTTCAAGCGATTCTCCTGCCTCAGCTTCCTGAGCATCTGGGATTACAGACAAGCACCACCACACCCGGCTTATTTCTGTACTTTTAGTAGAGATTGGTTTTCGCCATGTTGGCCAGGCTGGTCTCAAACCCCTGACCTCAAGTAATCTGCCCTCCTCGGCCTCCCAAAGTTGCAGGATTATAGGCATGAGCCACTCCACCCTGCCAGATACCCTTTTAAGATAAATGAAGACTTTTTTATTTAGAAAGGAAAGAGAACAAAAGGAGGAGAAATACTTATTGTTTAACTGAACTTTAAAAAATGAGACATTGTTTTTGTTAACTTCAGAGGTTTTTGAATCATAATGGTAGGAATAATAGCTAATATTGAATTACCCCTTAAAATGTCTCAAAACCACTGGTCACCACCATACGTTGATTATATAATTGAGTTTTTACAATCACATACGGTGAGTATGGATATTATAACCCATTTTCGGTAGATGGAGAAACAGATGTACAGGGAATGATTTGCTTGCTTGAAGTCCCAAAGCTGAGCGGTGGAGCTGAGCTTTTAACTCAGGCAGCCGAACTCCCAATCTTAATGGCGTAACCAGCAGGAAATAAATTCCCCGTTACATCCTGCCTAAGAAAGCAAAAGTCTTTATACATGTGTTTGGTTTAGTTTCGTTTTTGTATCACATGGGTAAAGACAGATCTTTCTTCAGATTTTCATTCACCACTGTGGTTCAGCTTGTTTTATTTTTTATGCACTTATACTCAAAGTGAGGAAAGTTAATTTAAAAATCAACATAAGACACACAAAACTTTATATGTTATCTGTGTCTGATTAGAAAGAAAAAAGATGCCTTGCTTGGTTTTACTTAAATAATAATTTATTCACTTCTAATTTGATAAGAAATATGATTTTATTTTAGTCACTGTAAAGGGATATGAATTATAAGGAAAAAATTTTTTTTAACACTAAAAACCAATTTTCACATTCCAGATAAAATTTTGAAGGAGTAATTTGCTCATTAGAAATTCAGTAGTGATTTAATAGCTTTGGTACTAAATTTGCAGACTGTATGAAAAGCAAAACTAAAGGCCAAATCTAGATTTGTGTAAAGATACATGGACACTAGAGGTATAGGTGCACTTGGTCTAACACAGAGCGTGCAGTTTTGTTTTTGTTTTTGTTTTGTTTTTTGAGACAGGATCTCACTTAGTCGCCCACTCTGGAGTGCAGTAGTGTAGTCACAGCTCAGTGCAACCTCAACATCCTGGGCTGAAGTGATCCTCCCACCTCCGCCTGCCACGTAGCTGGGACCACAGGTGTGAGCCACCATGCTTGGCTAATTTTTTAAAAAATTTTTTATAGAGATGGGGCCTTGCCTTGTTGTCCAGGCTGGTCTTGAACTCCTGAGGTCAAGTGATGCTCCCACCTCAGCCTCCCAAAGTGCCGGGGTTACAGGTGTGAACCACCACACTTAGCTTAGTGCATGCAATTTTAAATTGCATTTAACATCAAATTTGTAAGGCAAGTAATACCTATTTACATTAAGAATGTGCATTAAAAAATGGACTAGCCGATTTATCTTTGGTAAATAATCTCTTTGTTATTTTAGAATTGCTTCTTAATTTTCTGTTACTAATTTTTCAAAGGGCGTTTCTTCTTAAACTGGACTATAATTACATGCCGTGAGTTTGTTCTTGTTTAAGGGAAAAAGTGCAAATATTGTCAGGTTGCTCTTCTGGAGTGGCAATATTATTCCCAAAATCTTTTAGTTGTTCTCAAAATATTTTTAAGGATGACAAAGATATAAACATCAATTATTTCCCAAGAAAAAACAGATAACTTTTTTTTTTAAGCATGTAGACCTTGTAAGCGTAATGAACTTCAGTGGTTGATAGTTTCAGAAAAGTAATGTGAAGAGATCAGAAGCGAATTAATCTTGCACCTTAGGTATACAGAGTAAACATGTACACAGTGATTGATAGATATGTGGACTGAATAACCATGTTAAATTCTAATCAGGTCAATAGAGTGCCACCGAAGTTGTAGCTTGCAAGTGAGGTGAAATCAGATAATAGATACTATAAAAAAGCTGAGTTTGACTAGTTCATTTTCAGGTTATAAAAGCAATGACTACATTTTGAAAGAAAATGTCACAAAATTATCTTGCCATTTTATTCTTAAATTTGTGTATTAGAGAACAATAACCAATCACATCCTCAGCTATTGTTGCATATAACTGAGGTAAATGAACTTTTATGAAGCTGCAGGCATCTTGCAAACATGTGCTAAAAAGAATCCTTAGAGTTTAATAAGGTCACAAAATATGCAACCCCTACCCAATGACTAACTTGCAGTATTTAAACCCCTAGGAACTCTGAGAAGAGCTTGTATGCCCCAACACATCAGTCTGGGGATTGTCTTTCACTTCTCACTGGTGGTTGCAGCTTGGAGCTCCAGAGCTGCTGTGTCTGGATATCTTGCCATCCATTCTTTATGCTGTTGTAGCTTTCTGTTGTCTGTTTCACAGCCTTGTTTATTCCCTAAAGCAGAGCTAACACCCGCCACTTAGCCAAAAGGTGATGGATCACACAAGGGAAAAAGAGTTCAGTGGGGAAAATGATTGGACTCAACATCAGACAGCACCACTTGTGGTGTCAGTTGTTAAAGTGGAGGATATTCTACTGAACAATCAATTGGTACTCTCTGAACATGTCAAGGTTATGAGGACAAGGAAGGACAGAGGGACTGTCCCAGATTGGAGGAGACTAAGGAAGCAGAACAAGGAAAAACGTGTAGGATCTCTGATCAGTTCCTGATATCACAGAGGCCTTAAGGGGAAAAGTAAGGATTGCAGTTGAGTTAACAGCATTATAATAGTGTTTATTTCTCTTACTTCTGATAAACTACGGTTGTATAAAATGTTAACATTGGAAGAAGCTGAATGAACCATTTTTGCAACTCCTCTGTAAGTCTATATTTATTTCAATATATAAAGTAGAAAAAATTAGGAAGTAAAACTCATCAAAGATGATAGAGTTGTATCTGTATGATTACAAAATATTAATGAGAATATTTAGCAAAACGTTTCTTTTGCGTTGAGTTGTTCATACAACTAATCAAACATGATTTTTGCTTTTAAGCCATAGTTTATTAGGAGGTGCCATGTATATATCATGTACGTATCATGTATATAGCAACTGGGTCGTGGTGTTACAATGGCTTCACACTTGTGTACAGTAAATGTTAAGTTGAAGAAAATAGAAAGGATAGCATGAGCACAGGAAATGGAATGAGGGGTACTTTCAGAAGCCCAGCAGGAGATGATAGCGGCATGAGATAGGTTGGTAGCAGTACCATTGTGAAAAACAGAAAGTTTATATTGATGGATTAGGTGAAAGGTAGAAGAAAAAGAGAGCATGTAAATGACTCCTATTATTTCTGCCTGAGCAGTATGGTGAGTGGTTGTGCTATTTCCCCAGAGAAAAATGCTTGGGGAGGAACATCCAGTAGTGGCGGGTGGAAGTAAAGCTGGGAATGCCTCTTAAAGAGAGGCAATGTGAGCTAGAGGAAAAGGTCAGGATGCAAAGCTAAGCAACACTCATTCTCAGAGATGGATGAGTGGTAGCGACACAGTATTGAGCACAGCTACGAAGAATCCCTAAGCACAGGGAAGAGAAGAGTCACCTTTCTTCTGGTGCCTCCAGGCATCATCAGAGGAACTTGGCTTGACAGCAGTCTGTGAAATTCCCCGACTCTCATATATTGCGTCAATTACTCAGGAGTCCCCAACATCTATTATTCCCAGCCCTTTTATTTGGAACTTGGTCCTATTAGGCAAAGTGGGGCAGGGGGGTGGGGTGGGGAGGTAGGTGGCAGAAAGCCTATTATACCCTTTTTAGTAATCTGTTTTCTACCAGGAGTGGTGGCTCAGGTCTATAATTTCCACTTTGGGAGGCCAAGGTGAGAGGATCGTTTGAACCCAGGAGTTCAAGACCAGCCTGGGCAACATAGCGAGACTCCATCTCTACAGAAAAATAAGAGTTGGGCATAGTGGTGCATTCCAGTGGTCCCAGCTACTTGGGAGGTTGAGGCTAGAGGATCGCTTGAGTCCAGGAGGTTGAGGCTGCAGTGAGCTATGATCATGCCACTGCACTCCAGCCTAGGCAACAGAGCAAGAATTTGTCTAAAAAATATATACTTTTTTCTTTAAGTCCTCTTCCCCTCTATTCTAATGAACTTTTAAATACATGTATATGAATATACATATTTCATACATATGAATATATATTTTATGTCATGTATACATATGAATATATATTTTTAATTTTACATATATAGGAAATGAAAATAAACCAGTTCTACTAAAATACATGTATTCTTTAATCTCCATGTTTTAACAAAATCTTTTATCTCTTCCTTCAAAACTGAATTATTTTTTGTTGTCATTTATTTCTGGAATATACCCCCCCAAGAAAGAAGCAACCCCACGTCCTTTGTACTAAAGAGAGTGTGGGGGCCAGGGAGAATTTCAGAGAAGGAGATCACTCTGATGTCTCAGAACTGCCTCACCTTACTACTTGTGTAACTCTCTGCTACACAAATATAGACCCATGTTTCATATTTCATTGGTTAAAGCCTTCAAGTCATACTTCTTTCTCTGTCCTCATACAAGATTTTCTCAAGACAATTTGTATATAAGCCTTATGATTTCTTGTTCTTGTAATAACTATCACATAAATAATCAGATCTTGAAAAATATGCAATATAAAGGAAACACTATTTCAAGTGAGCAAAAATTTAAAACATTATTTCTGAACTAGGAACATTAAAAATACTAGTGGTTATTAAAAATTGTTATTTTAATAAGTATATTTAGTTAAGGACTCAGAAATGCCAGAAATAATGAAATAACAAACTAGTCCTAATGCTAGTTGATACTATAACTCTAAAAGATGCTATTACTTTTCCAGTATCACAGAAAGAAAGGAGCTATATCAGCCCATTAAGGAAAACAACTTAGCATATGTAGAACTTTCTTTTCTTCAAACTCAGTAAGAGTTAATAAATTCCCAGTTAAGTCTGTGCCTCTGGAAGAGAGCATTTATTCACTGTGTCTCGACATTTCTGGCGTCTCCATGTCATAGTGATTTGACAGTGAGACTTTTCAGTCTCAGCCTTAAGTGTAAGTCCCATGTGATCTGCCCACTGTATCATTTCTCTCTGAATGGAAGTGTATTCTATGATAAGTTGTCTTAAGATGTGCCATTTGTCTGAAGTTTAATTAGTTCCGAGCAGGTGTGGAATAAGAAGTGATCACACTGGAGTAGAGTTAATCAAACAAGGTTCTTGGATGAGGAGTGGAGCAGAGGAGAAAGAGAATTCTCTAGGTGGGTTACACTGAGCGGCAGGACTCCTGGAGTCCTGGGCACAGAGGCTGTGCTATCATTAACAACATTCCCTGAGAAGGGCCCAGGTTTCCTGATAAACATGGTGCGGGTATAGAGGTGGAGTCCTTCTGCATTATATTCCTTTGGCTTTGCCCCAATTTGTGTCTCAGACGTAAATTTCCTAGAGCTTGCTGTAAACTCTAGAAAATGTAAAACATAGGAAATTTCATATTAGTAAATTAGCATTTTGGCTTTGTAGAAACATAGAAACTCCCGACCATTTTGAGAAACTAATGGAGAGTTACTATAGCAATAACAAAATTGTCCCAGGCTCGGTTTGGGACTAGGACATTTAAAGTCATTGTTATCGGTTTCCGGCCGTTTCCTTGGTGATAACACAAGCTATAATTAATTAACAGCCTACAACTATGGTTATTTCTGGGTTATCACTCAACGGAACATAAAGTGATTTTTTTTTGGGCTACATAAGAAATGGAATCTGCCACCCCTATTTGGAAGCATCTGTAACTTGTAAGGTGGTCTCTAAAGATAAAATGATTCCTTTTAAAGAGGTCCTGTAAGTTACCTAGCAAAGCTATGATTTCTTCAAGGTACAATAAATAGTGATTTGTCAACCCTCAGTGATGATCATTACTTTGTTCAAAATGCTGCAAAGAATAAAAGCATCCAAATTAATGAGATCTTAATTATATGTTTTACTGAAAATATCAAACCCTGATTGTACTGTGCTTCAGGATAATCAACATATTATTTGTTTTTCTGTCCATGAAACCTCATTAAAAACACTAAATGCCTCTATGTCTTATTTTTCAACAATAATATTAACAATTTGGAAAAAAATGCGGTAATACCCACAATTTCTTACAGTGTTAACTACATATTTTCAATTCCTTTCTAACCTATATTGTTCAACAAAAATACATTTGACAATATTCAATATTTCAAAATATTTCAAATGTCCAAATATTTCAAAATTTTAGATTTTTAAATACTCAGCTAAATGTTTCATCACTTGGAACCAGAATTGGTGAAAAAAAATCTCAGTATTTATGGCTATAAAAAGAGAAAATCCTCAGAAAGCTCATTTTCGGAGTACGTTTAGAAGTTGAATTTTATTTCGGAATACTCAAAAGCTCTTGGCAAAGTATGTACACGTTTGTTTGAACGTATATTTATTCATCAAAATGGGCTGTATTACCAATGTCATTTAGAAATATATATTTATGTATACATATGTACACACACACATATATATATCTCCAAATTATTTACCTACTAAAAATCAATTACGTTGTAATAACCACAATTCCCTATTCATATATAACTGAAGTATACAAAGCCAACACTCCTTGGAATTAGTGATATTTCTTGAAGAACTGAACTTTAGGGAAATATACTATCCATATTTGTAAGGACCTCTTGGTTTATTTTGAGGATAAAATTTCATAATTCCCTCTAGTATGATAGAGAATTTAAAACAATGATGATTGTAACTCTGAGCTTTCAGGCAACTCCTGCCCACAGCAAGCCCAGGATCTGCTGCCTGTTACATTTTAAGTTCTAACGTTGTTCAACATCTGAGGGGGCCACAAAAGAAAAGCAGAGAGTGGGAGGAGATGGCATTTTAGCAAAGAAATCATGTCTGATAAGAACCCAAAGGGAGAGAACGAGGAAGAAAACAAAGGATGCTTTGAGAAAGGAATATTACAATAACATACATATTTTGTGAAAAATGACTGGTTTCATTTCTCATTCATATTTAAAGTCAGAAATAATTTAGAGCTTATCCAAACCTTGATTATTAAAAAATTTAGTGCAAACTGCTAGATCATTTTTGAAAATAAATAGATGCCTATCTCTATTCTGTGCTTTTCCATGTAAACTGGAAAAACAACTCGAGAATCAGGTCAGGATCCAGGGACTTGAATCAGGGAGAAGGCCTTGGCATTCTCCAGTCCCTTTGATCTCTTTCTTTCTTATCTCTTCAAACATCTTAGATTCCTTTCATTACTATTATTACCTTTTTAAAATTATTATTATTATTTTATAAAGAAAGGATCTCCTTATGTTGCCCAGGCTGGTTTCGAACTCTTAGGCTCAAGTGATTCTCCCAAAGTGCTGGCATTACAGATGTGAGCCATGGTTCCTGCCAAGATACTTTTGACCGAGATACTTTTATGACCTCCTGATAAGGCCCTTGCCATGGGAAGATGCAAAATGCAAAATGCATTCCTTTAGATTCTCCATGATCCTCCTGCTTTGACGCAGGTCCTTGATTGAGTGACTAGTGTAGAAACAGCGGGAAACCCGTCTGCTGAGCCTCATCCACATGCCAAACCCAGAGCTGCTTCCAGATTGTTCTTCTCTAGTGCTGCAAGTCCACACCTTCCCAGTCCCACCTTTTTCCTCAAAAGGAAGAACACACTTTAGAGCAGATAAACAACCAACCCTTGTTTCTGATCAGCATTGGGTCCTAAGGAGAAGGGTGTCAAGTGGACGTGGCACCAGACAGTGGACGTGGCACCAGACAATGGCTGCTCCTTCACTGAGGGTTGGCGGGCAGCAGATGATGTGTGGACTTAGCTGCAGGAAGGGCGGGCTGCCTTCTGGTGGTTTTTGTCTTCACTACACAATAGGAGGCAAGGTAACACAATCTGCTGGGAGGGAAGGGACAGAGAAGTTGGTTGGCATTAAATGCAACCAGAGAATGAAGGCAGTTTTGCAGCCATCATTGTGCTGAACAGGAGGAGCAAGTTGACGAGAATTACAGAACAATTGTTAGACAGTTTACTGGGCCTGGCTGAGGTTAGTACACGAATTTGCAGTGTAGTCAGTCTTCTGGACTGTGCAATTCTCTCCATTTTTGTCTAAAACGCATGTGATAAAGTAGTTCAATGTTTATCCTTCTTTTCACTAGGATACAGGTGGGTTACAGCCTTATCCTTGGTAAATGGACTTTTTTTAAGGTTGTTGAAACACTTGATGAATTTACAGCTCAGTTCATTGCAGATCAGAGCTAAGGTACTTTGGAAATACTGGACATAATTCGTGGTCTCTGTTACATTACAGTGTTCAGCAACTCTCTGGGGAGAGATAGTGGCAGATTACATTTGCAGAGAGTCTTCTGGTCATTTTCCTAGGTGGCCTGTGGCATAATTTTAATTGAAAGCCGTTACTCATTGAGTTTATTCAGCATTTGTTGAGAGCCAATTATGTACCAGAGCCTGCTCCAAGGACGGTAGTCCAGAGGAAAGCAACCTACACAAGTTTCCTGCCCATGAATACGTGCTAATTGCCTAAAAAACAATTGAAGAAAATGAAGGAGGAAAAATGAAAGGTCTTCTTAATCACACCTACCTACCTATCTATCGCTTCACAACAAATTGCCCCAAAACTTAGTACCTTAAAACAACAGCTTAACTAGGTGATTCTGGTCAGGGACCTGATGTCGGCAAGATGTTGGACTGCAGTCACTGGAAGGATTGATTGGAGCTGTGGGGTTGGATCGCAGGACAGGGCACACAAAATTGTGATGTTGTTGGCAGGAGGCCTTATTTCCCTCCCATTTGGGCCTCTCCAGGGGATGCTTGATTGTCCAAATGATGAGGTCTGGCTTCCAAGTGAGCCATTCAGAGACAGCAAGAATGAAGCCACAAAATTCTTCATGATTTAGCCTCAGAGTCTCAAAACACCATTCTGTAGTATCCCATTAATGGCCCCATTCATTGTGTGTGTGTGTGTAGGGGGGTGCTTTATAAGAACATAACTATTGGGAGGGGACATCAGATCACTTCGATTGATTGATTTCCTTGTTTCCCAGTCCTACTCCCCACCCAAGTTGAGTATATTCTCTCTGAATCCGCTCTAGAACATTATTTTCTTTTTTACTGTGATAGTTTATCAAGATGAGAGGGTAATATCCTATGTTGATACTTTCTTTAAACTTGGAGTTACTTTTTTGTTCTACTGGTTCTTTTTTAATAGCAGTCTCATATTATGAAAAAAATTAAACCAATAAAGAATTCAAAACTGAAGCTTAAATCAATTTCCTTATATACCTATTATTCCATTTTTTTTCAACTGATGGAAAATATGCAATGTATTATTACATGGAGCAACAGTTAATAATAACTGAAATTGAGCAAAGCACAAAAACGAGATATTTCCTAATTATTTACTTGACAGATATTTTCTGGAGTGATTTTGCTTGTTTAATGTACATTTTTTATAAATAATAATATTTCTATAGAATGTGACTGAGTATTTTCCTGAGTCTCTTTGAGAACATGAAAAATATTTAAGTAACTTTCAATTTGTCTTCATTAGCATTATCAGATAGAAAATGTCAAATGAAGCTTTCATATGTTTATTGAATATGATTAGGCAGGAAAGAATTGTTGGTTTTGAAACTACGTATTTGAAAGATAAACACATAATGCATATGCCCATACACACATGGTATCACAGCCCAAGACATTTATATGCTTTTACTTATTTTTATTCTTTGGATAATAGTTCATAACATTTTTAATGTGCTATACTTATCCTATTCAAATTAATGCAACTGAATTTATGTGACACGTCTTTTATCTGTAAAACTAGGGAAAATATAATTTATACAGTTAGAAGCTATATTCAGTGAATGTTTTAAACCAGTGGAGGCTACTCTCTTAGTCTGTTTTCTGCTGCTCTAAGAGAATAGCACAGAATGGGTAATTTATAATGAGCAGAAATTTATTTGACTCACAGTTCTGGAAGCTAAGAAGGCCATGACCGAGAAACCCATATCTGATGAGAGCCTTCCTGCTACATCTCAACATGGTGGAAAGCATAACATGGGACAGAGAGTGAGAGAGATCAAGAGGGGCCAAACTCACCTACAAAACAAACCCATTTCCATGACGGTAACACTAATCCACTCATGAGCTCTGCCCTCATTACCTAAACACCTGCTATTACAGCCCACCTGCCAACACTGTTGCACTGGGGACTGTAATCATCACGGTATTGCTAGTGAAACTAGGGCAGAGCCTCAGCCTCTAGGTCCAAAAGATAGGGGTAAGTCTTTGATCTCATCCAAAATTTCTGCAAGCCATACCATGATGATTGCAAAATGCTTCTTTTCAAGAGAAAGCTGCTCAATATCAATAATAAGTTATTATTTTATACAGCTTAGCTTGTAATATGAAATCTGAAACATTGAGAAATAAATTATATTTTAGAATGTCATAGAGGATCTACTTATTGATCTCCTATTGGATGGGAAGCTAACCCGATCAAAAGGGTTCAATGAGGTCATGTGCTGAATGAGAGCAGATAAATTCTCCTCTGAAAATAGTTCCCTTCTCCTGATGGTGAATTGTTTTACACAGAAATTCCCTCACATACCTTAGAGGGATGATGTGTTTGTGGGAGGGCGACTGGTCCAGGTTGACTGCAGCAGAGAAGTATTTGCACAGGAAAGCAGACAGAGAAAACGACATTGACGGATGCTGCAATATACATCCTTCATAATGATAAATTATGTGGAAACATACTAATGAAGGGAACATTGGAAAATTCAGAAAAGTTAATATTTTAATAAATCAATAATTTTCATTAAAAAGAAAACATCCTAAATGTTTTTGTTTTTGCTTTGGAAATAGGAAAAACTGTTCCATTTTAAAGAATATTAAGTATGATGTTAAAACTGTTGATCACCATGTGCAATCTTTCTTAATTTTTTCAAAGAACGTAACTTGCTCTAAAGAAGGCAGATTCTTTCGATGGATGATTTTGACCTTCTTCCATGCTCAACCGGATGTATTTGGCCTTTATACATCGAAACCATGTGCTTTTTGTGTGGTGAGTCAGACTAAATCTTATGGTCCCCAAAAACAAAAACAAAAAAAAGAAAAGAAAAACAAAGAGATGATAGTGTTGCCCTCTTGTGGCTATTTCAGAGACCAGGTTGATGCTTAGAAAGGCCTAAGAGCTGAGTATTCTTTACAATCAGATGGAGTATCCCTGGAAATGTGCAGAGCCCCTTTTATTTGGTCTGTTTAGGAATGCTGCTGGACCAGTTGGCTGTGGCACCTTTCGGGCTCCACCTTGCATCTGCTTTAGGCGGGACAGAGCAAGGCACAGTGATTCCAGAGATTGGGATCAGAATCCCAGCTCTCACTGAAATGTTGAGTAAGTCTCTGAGACGCTAAATAATTGGAAGCTCAGTCAGTTCATTTACTCTGATCCATTCTGTGTTAGGTCTTCCACCTGTCCTGGGTCTACTCTCCTTCTCCAGGTCCCAACATCCGGTATTCGAAATCTTCAATCTCCTAAGAATTTAGAACTCCTTGTCAAGAGAACTGGGGGCTAGTCTCACATCTACTTTTCATGTGTGATCTTTAAAATATGACTTTCCTGTTAGGTCTTAGTCTTCCTTAATGAAGAATGAAAGGAAGAGAGAAGGGGGACCCAACCTTTAGTGAGCTTCTAGTGAGAACCTTGCTCTCTGTTAGATGTTCTGTATACCTTATATGAATGCACAATTACTCATGTAGTGATTATGTAACTCACATAATTATATGAACTAATCCTAAAGGGATCAGAGCTTATATTATTATCCCCAGTATACAGACAGAGAAAGAAAGGTTCAGAGAGATTAAATGACTTCATTAAGTTAACAGATGCTGGCAGTGAAAAAGTTAGGGTCTGTCTGATTCATGTGTATTTGTGATTCTAGTAATTGGTATTACAAGGACAGAGAGAGTTAGATTAATAGTTACATGTGTTTGAGAAATACTGAGCTAAATGAGTGTTTAAAGATTTTCTTAAGAGTTTCTTGGGACCTTTGATACCTAAACATTCATGATGATAGATTATTGCAACTTTTCAAGCATCTTCGATAACAGATTGGTATTCTGTAGAACACATTTTCAAAGCATTGATCTATCACCAAATGTTGCTTTCTAATATCTTATCTAATTGAAGATCTTATTTGATTTACTCCATCTCTAAGAACTATTATTTGAAATCATGTTTGTATGACTATTTTTTATGATATCATACTATTTATTTTATTGTTGCAATTTCATTAAATATTCTCTGCTATATTTCAAATGCCTGGAGGGCAGGACTTAATTTGAAAATGAGTATAGTGCCTTTCAATGAATAGGCATACTGTAGATAATTGTGGAATATGAAACCAAAATAACGTGGTAATATGCAAATTGTAATTTATATTTGTGTGTGCCTGTGATACTCATGGTCAGCGTGTCATTTGTCCCACAGAAGTTTTCATTGCTTCAATAGAAACGTGGCATGTCTTCCCTTGAAGGGTATGTGAAATAGAAATCACAGACATCAGAGTGTCATCAGAAGGACTTGATCCAAAATAGATTTTAATGGTTTTTTAATTTCATGCATATTGTTTAAACATTAATGTTGGAAGAGCTTATGTGAGTCTGAAAGATGAAAGAAACAGGAACTTTTGTTCATCTTGTAATGATTTTTTTTCCTCCAATACCTTGCCCGTTCTGTGGCTGTGCAGGCAATGGGGAGACATTTCTGTGTTTTGCTGCACTCCAAGGCAGGAACTCACAAAACAGTGCCCTATTCAGCTTGAAGAATAGCTACACAGAGTCGCGGCCTTTTTGGCATGGGAGAGATCTGAGCAGCTTTCTTACTCTCTTATCATCAACGTGTGTAGGATTCTGGGACAGAGAAAGTCTTGAAAAACTTGATTAAATTTTTATTTCAAAAGATACATGTGGACATTTCTAAAACTGTAATAAGATGTTAACACATCAGTTATGACTTTTCCCTTGACTAATGCTGCAAGTTTAACTTTTGCCATTTCTACCTGAATAAAGAATCCCTGATTTGAGAAGGTTAATTACTAATCTTTTTGATCTCGACTTCTCAAGGTCTGTAAAACCACCAGAAAATAAATTAGATGTTAAGGTCTATGAAAAGTAGTAACTTTCAATCATAACTACTAATTGACTAATTTTTAAAAAGACATGTTTGTCAAAAGGGTCTTTTTGTTGCGATTGGTTGATTTTAACATCATTAGGAGACTCTTATGAAAAACTGTTTAATATAATGAAGTACTGACTTTGCTGTTTTGTATTTGGGATTTTTACTGTGATGGTATCTTGAAATCTTTTTTATTTTATTTTTTGAGACAGGTCCTCACTCTCTCACCCAGGCTAAAGTGTAGCGTTGCAATCACAATCACTTCAGCCTCCACCTCCTGGGCTCAAGTGGTCCTCCTACCTCAGCCTCCTGAGTAGCTGGGTCTACAGGCATGCACCATCATGCCTGTCTAATTTTTCAATTTTCTGTAGAGACAAGGTTTCCCTGTGCTGTCCAGACTGGTCTCAAACTCCTGGGCTCATGCAATTCTCTCTCCTTGGCTTCCCAAAGTGCTGGGATTATAGGCATGAGCCACCGTGCCTGGCCAATATCTCGAAACTCTTATTTCAGAACTTTCTCCTAGGTTCACAGTTGAAATTCTGGCCCAGGTAATAGGACTAAAACTTGAACTCCAAGTTTACAATTGATACGCTGTGGCTGTGTCGCCACCCGAATCTCAACTTGAATTATAGTACCCATAATCCGCACATGTTGTGGGAGGGATGCAGGGAGAGGTAATGAAATCATGGGAACAGTTACCTCCATGATGTCCTCGTGACAGTGGGCAAGTTCTCAGGAGATCTGATCATTTTATAAGGGGCTCCCCCTGCCTCTTCACTCTGCACTTCCCATCGCTGCCGCCGTGTGAAGAGGGACGTGTTTGCTGCCCCTTTCGCCATGATTATTTCTTAGGCCTCCCCAGCCATGCTGAACTACGGGTCAATTAAACCTCTTTTTCCAAAATAAATTATCCAGTCTTGGGCATGTCTTCATTAACAGCATGAGAATGGACTAATACAACTATTTTGCTTTCCAGTATACCCTCTGACTCTTTTTTTTTTAAAGCAGAAGCTCAGCATGGGAATGGGGGGTGGGAGGATGTAAGTCATTTAATGAATGATAAATCAAATTTTTTAAACTACTAAGTTACTTTTGGATCTACCTGCAGAAGAGGTTAAACCTCAAAAACCGAAATCTCTGTTGATTTCAGTTCACTGTGACCACCCAGGACAGATTTTGGCTCTAGAGTGGTCCAGGATCTACTGATTTTGTATGTTTTGAGATTCCTCAGTTTTAGAGCACAGGATGATAGACCCTTGCAAGAGCCTGTTTGCATTCTTCAAGCAAACTCCAGAAACTTGAGTAACTTTCCAAGTGAAGAAAGCAGGCTGTTTTGGGGTGAGAAGGATATATGCCTCACAGCATGTGCTGTTCACCAGATAGGAAGCACACTGTGATTTCTTCCAGACAAGTGTCTGCAGGAAAGCCAACTTTCCCCAAACTGCAACTTGGAATGCAGAAAATGAAAGTAGAGGGTTTTCTTTTTCCTCAAGCCAAGTTCACAGATTTGCACTTTCCATGCCTCAGGTGAACAGACATTTAGCTTTCCCAAAGTAACATTAGCATGATTCAGAGGAATGGCATTCTA
The DNA here is from genome assembly GCA_963573385.1 of Cacajao melanocephalus. Taxonomy (NCBI): domain Eukaryota; kingdom Metazoa; phylum Chordata; class Mammalia; order Primates; family Pitheciidae; genus Cacajao; species Cacajao melanocephalus. The sequence goes on along the minus strand of CAUYLG010003281.1, from coordinate 39,275 downwards.
GCTGTAAGCTTTCCGTAACAGTTTTTCTCCTGCAGGGCAATCTGTGTTAATTTGAATTCATAAGAAATAAAAAGTCATTATAGCTCTTATATTTTCTATTTCTCCTTTGGTTTAGGAAATGAATGAATTAGACATTTACAACAAAGCCCCAATTACTGTCATCTTACATTTGCCTCAAGGCCATCTTTGGAAAGACACTGAAGTTAAGAATGTGAAGGAAACATACCAACTGTCATTATATTATATAATTTCAAGAATAAATTATTTTCGTATCATTGTCCAACAGGATTCTTCTATTTCTGTTCTTAAAAACTGTATACAATTTGGATAGTAATAAAGCCCTGTTTGATAGTATCTTAAGAATAATTGTTTAGAAATCCAAGCAGAGACCCATATTTATGCCAAAGTAATAACGTCATTTATTCTGTGACCATGTTAGCTCTGTTTAAGTGGTAGGTTTTAAACCTTTAATTCATTATTTCATTAATTTATTAAACAAACTTTTATGAAGTATATACTAGGTTTCAGGAGAACAAAGAATGTACAGATTATTTTGATTTTAGTGACTTTTATATACACACAGATATGGATACATGATGAAAAAAATATAAATACTGGAAAGATATACACCAGTTAAATGTGTCCTGTTTTTATCACTTGACATAGGCAATTCTATTTTTTCATTTATGCACATTTAAATCACCTAAATTTCCTTGTAATAAAAGATATTGAGACTTTTTTTTGTAGTGCACATAATAAAAACTATTATACTTCATATATTGAAACATAAATATAGAGATGGATCATGAGATTCTGTGAGAGGATTCATCTAATCTGAATCTGTGAGATTCATCACCACAATCAGATGAGGACATGTGTAAGGCATATTGGAGTTCATCTGATACGTACTCTGATGGAGTTGTGCGTAAGGTGCTATGGAAGTTCAGAAAAAGAGCGCTCTACTTTCATGGAAAAAAGAGGTATGGAGGCAATTATTGGGAATTTTCGACACACAATGAGCAGAAGCTTGCAAGTTAGACAGGAAGGGAACTGCATTTCATGTAAATGGAATAGAATGTGCAAATGCACAATACTGTCAACCTGACATATTTGATAATGGTGAGTTAATAGGTAGAATGTAATGTACTGAGGGGTGGGCATTGCAGGAGGTGGAGTTAAAATATACATGGAGACCCATACCATAAAAGGAGCAGAGGCAGGAATAGTGGCCCCCGAAAGATATGTCCACACTCCAGTTCCAAGAACCTGCTGATGTTGCCTATTTGGAAAAGGGGTCTTTGGAGATGTGATGAAGTTAAGGATTTTGACATGAGTGGATTATTCTGGATGGTCAGGGTGAGCCCTAAATGTAATCACAACTGTCCTTATGAGAGACACAGCTGGAAGAGAAGACACAGAGAGGAGGGCCTTGTGAAGACAGGCAGAGATTACAGTGAAGGGGCTGCAAGCCGAGGAATGACAGGAAGCGCCTGCAACCACCAGATGCCAAAAGAGACAAAGAGTAGTATCATCCCCAAAGTCTCTGGAGTGAGCATGGCCCTGCTGACGGGACTTTGGGCTTTTTACTGCCAGAGCTATAAGAAAATTAGCTGGGCGTGGTGGTGCACATCTGTAATCCCAGATACTCAGGAGGCTGAGGCAGGAGAATCACTTGAACCTGGGAGACAGAGGTTGCAGTGAGCCAAGATTGTGCCATTGCACTCCAGCCTGGGCAAAAGAGTGAGACACCACCTCAAAAATAATATTAATAATAATAAGGAAATGTATTTCTGTTGTTTGTCTTGGCAAGGTTGTGCTAATTACAGCAGACACAGAAAACTAATACAAAGGGCGTTATATGCCACATAGCGGAGAGCTTTCTGTGGACCTTAGTTGAGAGTCACGCTACCATATTAGTGTTATAACTTTTAGTATGGGGTAATAACCCTTTGTGGCCTAGATGCAAAGGCTCATGAATTTTTCTAAGAACTATAATAAGGCATAAAGAGCCAACTCATGTCTGTTTATGAATGTACCTGAAAATAAGTACATGGAACCACATATTTTATAAACAAAGGATTAAATGCTCAAATTATTCACAAGCGGGTATTCCCATCATCCACTTTTTATTATCGTAAAGAACCACAGTGCTCAGTATGTTTGCACTGAAGTCAAAAATAGCATCTTCAGAAGGATGTCCCTTTTACAAGAAGAATGCTTTACATAAATGCATCCTTTTTTTTTTTTGTCCTTTGGTACAGTAGTCTGTCTGAGTTCCATAGACTCCACCCTGATTTGAGCAATGTTTAGACTTTCTGAATGCTTGCCTGGTAGATGGTCAATGGATAATGATCTTTACCCTCTTTGCCTCTCAAGATAGCCATGATATCAAAATGAAATGCTGTATTATTTTGCACAAGGGGTGCGAAGCTGAATGTGCGAATGGGTCTTGCTGTCAGTACGCACCTGCCCATGTAGCCCTTCAAGCATGGTGTGTGTCAGGGAGATCTGCTGGACAGCCTGGACCTCTGCCTTAGAGGTGCACAAGGCTCCCAGTGAAGCCGCAGGCCTTGTGTGTGTCCTGTTTCCACGTGGAGCAACACTCAGGCCACTTCGGTAATTAATTCCTCTCCAGGTTCTCTCTCAGCCGGGAGAGATGAGAATCAAATGGGAAACTCATGATTGATTCATACATCCAAGCAGGAAATGAGGACAAGACTTTGTCCTCCAGTTCCTCAACTGGAAACAAGAAATCAAGAAAATGACCACATTCAGGTGAGTCTAATCGAGGCCCCAGAACCTGCACATACTCAGTAATTGCCCACTGGTGGTGCCGGAGCCTAGGTTGCATCAGAGCGATCAGTGGCTCTCTCTAAGAGGTTTGCTTTACAACTCAGTCTTTACAACTCAGTCTTTTATCATGATAATTCCTGCTTGAGTTGTGTTTTTATGAAGGAGATGAAGTGTGTGGTAAGAAGAGTTGTCCCTCAGTTTTTATTTCTTTTTAATTAATTTTTCAAATGTAAGCACGTACAGGTTACCTGCAGTGTTTCTTTCCTTGCCTTTTTCGCTTTTCTGCTTTTGCCCTTTTGCTTTCATCCTTGAGCAAGGAACTAGTTGTCCCCAATATTGCTTCTTCTCTTTTCCCTCTAAAATAACCCCTGGAGGCTAGCTGCACGCAGGGGCATTCAGAGTGAAGGCTTCATTTCCTCCATAACAAAGTTCTGGCCCATGGCATATGACTAGAAGGCCTTGTGGAATGCCCAGTTCTTGTCTGAAAATTATGTACATGTTTCTGCCATTCCTTCCCTTCTGTGAGCATTAATGTGAACAACTGCCTTGGAAAATCATGTGGAGACTGTATATTGAGGGCAACAGATCAACAATAAGAAAGGGTGGAGGTCCCTGACAATATGGGGTGTCGGACCAACCCTAAATTGCTTATGACTAATCAAAAACTATTGAAACTTCTATATTGCTTAGCTACTGTCATTTTGGATTTTCTGTAAACCACAGTTTATTTTCCAAAGCAAAAATCAGTCGGCAGAGTTGAAAGTGTGGTCCAAATTAGTCATATTGATAAACAGTGTGTCATGGAAGAAATAAAATAAATGGAAAATCATGGCTATCATAAGAATCTCTTGCCTCCGAAATTGGACTGAGCCCTTTTGTTGGTAAATGCATCATGAACTTAGTCATCCACATAGGCAGGCCTTTTTTTGATTGCAGTTTCACAGTGGGATTTGCACTGGAGAATTTCATAGACAGCAGAGAATAATAAGGGTAAGCAAAGTGTAGAATAAAGACAAATTTATTATTATGTCCTCTTCAAGGTTAGATATTTCAAATCATTCTTCATCACAAGGAGGGATGAATCTCAAAGCATAACCTAATTTTTTGGTATTAAGATTACGGCACAGTATGCAGTTTCTGTATATTTAAATCTAAGTTCCATAGAAACCATCAGTTCCAGAGAAACACTTCATAATGAGGGTGCTGCACTCTCTGCACATACTGAGTCTCTGGTATCGAGTCTCTGTACATGCTAAGAATGACCTTAGTGTTTCTATCAAAGTAAAGACTGGTTTATCATCATTCTGTGTGAGTCTTTGTGTGCATGAGGATGATTTCTATGTTAGTGGCATAACTTGTTTTGTTGCTTTTAGCACACAGGGAAATTCTAAACAGAGCCCCACAATAGCCTTTGTAATTTCACTGTTGCTTGCTAATTGAACTTCTCGTTTCGTCGGATTTTAGCCTAAAATGGCAAGGTGCTTAACACGTAGACAAAGCAGTCTGTGGGAGCTGGTAATGCTGAACAGTGAACAGGAGCAGGAAAAGTATATATCTTAGAGCAGTTTGAGGGTTTTTGCTAAGCCAATGATGCTGTAGCTCAGAGGATCTATTTAATCCGTGATATTTCTAAAAGAGGATCTCTCTGCTTTTATGTAAATAGTCCAATCACTGTCTGACTCGGCTCATGAATGGAATAAGACAACAGGGATACTACATTCTCTTTGTTAGTCAAAATGTCTCTGCAAGAGATAAACCATTCCCCATTAACCATTCCCTGGGACTGTTGAAATGTAAGTTTTGTTAAGGACCATCAAAACAACAAAAGACCTCAAATACGATATCCATACGTGTATTGTTTTCTACTTCGCCACTGTTTGCCATGTTTCTTTGGGTTGGAAACTTTAGGGAGAAAGCCCTAAAGTGAAGGAAGAAGACTAAACGGTGCCTTTTCAAACGTGGTCTGACCACTTTTACAATAAAACTATGTTCAGCATCATATATGTTAGTAAGCATTTTCAAGTGATCTTGCTGTTAGTTTTTCTTTGAGGCAATGATGAGGAAGAAGAAGAAGAGGAGGAGGAAGAAAATGAAGAGAAAGAAGAAGAAGAGGAAGAGGAGGAAGAAGAGGAAGAAGAAAAGGAAGAAGAAGAAGAAAATGAAGGAGGAAGGAAGAATGAAGAAGGAGAAAGAAGTTGTTCACAGAATCAGATATTGGCCTGAATGGTGAATGTGCCTTTTTTTTTTTTCAAATGTCAAAACTACCTTCTCCTAGGTCAGGTTGTTAAGCTCTTATGAGTTTGAGACAGATGCTTGTGCCTAACCCCGTTTCTGTATTACAGTGAAGATCCTTTACTTTTAAGATGAAGTCAAAGGGAAAATTTGACTCCTTTACTTAAACCTCATTTTACTGTCCAGTCACTTATTTATTTGTTCTAAAACGTGGTGTATTGGGTCTGTACTCTATGGCAGTCACTGTGCTTGGGTGCTGGCTTTTCTGTTCTCAAGGAGCATAAGAGCAGACCCCACTCCTCCGTGTCTGGATGGCCTTGAACACCAAAGTGAGGATGGGGCAGTTGACAGGAAACGTGTTTCAGCAATGCAGATGATGTCACTCCCAGTATTTTCACCCCTTTAATATGTTACATACATGGATGGGCTTAGCCTGGATGTACACCCCATGCTTTGTATTTTACATCCACATGGCTTTTATAATCATCTAAAAAATTGGATAATTTTCATCTTGTCATTCAAGATCAATAACAAATACTCATATCTAAGAAGATTAGATCAAAATTTGATCCCTTTATCAAAATTATTTAATGCCTGAAGGGACATGCTATGCAAATGTTTTAAGCATTGTAAGCTCTATCAATTGTTTAATAAAAAGAAGATACTTTAAAACAGTACCAAGCAGCTTTTGTTTCTCAGTAAAAAGAAAAACATTCCATATATGATCTTATGAATGGTGCTAAAACAAAAGCACCTTTCTAGGGTCTTATTACGTACATACTAATGATTAGAGTGTTCAGAAGATACTATTAGCAAAACCAGGCTACCTCATTTTCCTTTGTGCCTATTCCTCCTTTTACTCAACTACGCATTCTTAGTAAAATAAACTACCTGTCAATCACTCAGAACCCTGAGTTATATCTCGCCATTTCTTGAGAAGGTTAGAGAACACAGCATGAATTAGATTTTACTACAACCTCTCTTTGAAACAGAATAGAATATTTTATGATTTTATTTATCAAGACCATTGAGGAAATTCTGATGCAAGAAGTCTTTAGGGCAAATTTTGAAGCCAGTTTTAGAATAGACTTTTTTCTCATTTATTGTGGATCTTAAACATAAGCCAAAAATAAAATCATATAATATTCTTTTTAAAAATTAATTAATATTCAGTTAATTTACTGCTTTGATTTAAACAGTTCATTCACTGCTTCATCACCCAGGCTGGATTGCAGGGGTGTGTTCATAGCTCACTTCAGCCTCAACCTCCTGGGTTCAAACAACCTTCCCACTTCAGCCTCTGGAGTAGCTGGGACTATAGGCATATGCCACCATGCCCCAATAATCTTTCTACTTTTATTTTTGTAGAAACGTGGCCTCACTCTGTTGTCTAGGCTGATCTCAAACTCCTAGGCTCAAGTGGTCCTTCCACCTCGCCTCCCAAAGCACTTGGCTTATAGAAATGAGCCATCACACCCAGCCAAAACCATGTATTATTCTGAGTAAATCAGATAAGCCAAGTTTACCAACCTCATCCAGGATCAATACAGTGTTCTGAATAATGTTATATGCAATTCTTTTTGAACATTTGGAAAATGCTAAGTTTAGTGCCTGTTAGAAATCCTAAGATTTTTAGAGGGCTAACCATTTCAATAGAAAAAAACAAATGAAATAAAAATTATTGACCTAAGGATTTTGAAACATGCACAATCGCAAATGACTTAATTATTCTAGTGGAAGTTCAGGCATTGTTTATGTGTTCTGTTGTTTCCTGGCTAAGATCTATTTTTTTCACTTTATGATCCCAGTTATTATATGGTAAGCTTTTGAGTCTTGGGAATATCGTAACTATGAAAAGGGATGTAAGATAGAGTTTCTGCCTTTATCATGAGCTTAAAGGCATGTATAGATAACCCAATCACTCCACCTACAATAGACATGCAAAAAACTCACATTCAACATGGTTGCTCCATGTGTGTGCCCATGCAGACATGTACATTCTTACCTATGGGAAAGCTGCAAAAGGACACGTGGTGCTTTGCTGGATCATAGGTACTCCACATCCCTCCAGGCACTTGTTTGGGGTAGAATTGTGTCTCCCCAAACTAAATATGTTGAAGTCCTAACCCCCAGAATCTGTTAATATGACCTTATTTGGAAATAAAGTCTTCACAGATGATCAAGTTGAGATGAGGTCGTTAGGGTGGGCTCAATCCAATGTGACTGGTGTCTGATATAAGGAGAGGAAAATGCCCTGTGAAGAGGACACACAGGAGAATGCCAGGTGACAACAGTGGCACAGATTGGAGCCATGCAGCTGCAAATCAAGAGATGCCACCAATTGCCTACCACCTCCATAGTCAGGAAGAGACAAGTGAAGATGCTACTCTCCAGGTTTCAGAGGAAGTGTGGTCCTGACAGCACCTTGATTTCAGACTGTTAGCCTCCAGCACTGTTGGACAATACATTTCCCTTGTTTTAAGCTACGCAGTTGGTCATAGTTTGTTACAGCAGACCCTAGAAAATGAATACAACTATTCCTTCCTATTTATATGAATATCATCATCAAGCTACCACCTGAACTCGTTTTTCCCTACCATCAGGTAACCTTGTCATTTGCAGAATTAGTCAATATGGGGTAGATTATGCTCAAGTAACAAGCAGCTCCCAAATTTCAGTAGCTGAAGAAAATAAGAGTTTAATTCCCCTATCTCTACATCTGCAATGCAGGCTGCCAGTGCGACTTCTGTTTATTACAGTTTCTCAGGGACCCAGTTTATGATTGTGCAATCTCAGAACATCTCAGAACAAGGCTTCTTCTTTTCCTAGAGAGGAGAAGAAGGCATAGAAAAGCATACACTGGCTTTTAAAAGCTACAAGCCTGCTCTTTTACTCATAATCCATTCCCTAAAGTGAATCATCTGGCCTTGCCTAACTTCAAGGACATGAGAAAAGTGCCCAGACCAAAGAAAGAAAGAAAGAAAGAGAGAGAGAGAAAAGAAGAGAAAGAAAGGCAGTTATACACTAGAAAAAACTTAAAAACCAGCCTATTAAAATTGTTGCATTCTAGTTTGAACAAGCTATTAAAAATTATGATGTGATAAGGGAAAATTGATTACATTAATATGTTATTTAATTTATATGTGTGACAATTGATACTCAGGTGAGAATTATGTTTAAAATATGTTTTACAAATGAAGTCTATTAATATAATGTCTGGTATTCACTTCAGAGTAATCCTGAGTGTGAAAAACTAGGTAGGAATATAGATCAAATAGGATTTGGTATGAGTTGAAGTTGAGTGATGATAAGTGAGGGTTCATATATTATTCATTTTTATATATTTAAAATTTTTTATAATTAAAAAGATACTGGCTGAACTTGGCAAATAACTGAGACTCCACCAATTTTTATGATGTAAAAGGGCGATATGTTTCTTTAGTATTTTATCCTCAAATGGATTTGATGGTTCCAATGGGTTTTTGATATTGAAGTGAAGAGTAATACAGTTTGGGGTCTGAATTCTTTGGGGATCTGAGCGTTGTGGTTTAGTGGAAATTGTGCTGCAATTCAAATGAAGTTTAGGCTCTAATTTGCTATTGAGTCAGAAATGACTACGCACACTTCCTTTGACTCTGATCCATTTTATTTCCATTGCAATTTGTTTACTTGTAAAAGCATACAAGTGCCTTCATTTGTTGTCTCTTCATTAGTGCCATAGCAGTCATCATCAAAGCAATTATTTCTATTGGCATGTATTTAATTGCAACTTGTCTCTTGCATGTCGCCACAAGTCATTTGCAAATTCTCATGGCTATGCAATAGCATAACCTATTTGTTGTCATCAACTTTAAAAATCAACTTCTCCCTTGTGCCCATAGTAAAAATGATTACAGGTTATATAAATGCAAGTTTTATCATGACAGTGGAGCAGAACTGATGTGGCATACTAATTCATTCATTAAGGTGCAAATGAACAAATTATAATTGAAGGTGGTCACACAGTTTCCTTCCGCCACTGTTGTCTGGGAACACACACTCTGTTCTGAAGGCCGACTAAGACAAAGTCTTTGAAGCCCTTAAGGGCGCTTTGATTTAGACTCTACTTAAAAAGTTATTAAAATGCTACACCCTAGAGGCAGGAACATTTTTTATTTGATTCCTAGACAGAAATTGCCACTGAGAAAACAAAAGGAAAGAAGAGAGGGAGGGAGAGATGGAGGAAGGAAGGGAGGCAAAGATGAAAGGAGTAAAGGGAAACAAAACTTTTAGACACTAAAACTTTATAATTTTTGTCATTAATATGACAGAATATTAATATTTCTTTAATAGCTATTAAACTGGCCACTTTTAAAGGCATATACAGTATTTTCTTTTATAGAATGATGTCAGAGCAGTTATTAAGTAATATTTCAGTTATAAATATAGCTAGAAAATGCATTTTTCTATTTTAGACATTGAAGGAAAGGACGGCAAAGATCATACTATCTCAGACCTCAAGAGTCTGGTAAAAAAGATATGGCAGACGTGAAATAAATCAGTTAACAATACACAGCACATCCATGGTACCGTTATGTGAATGTTGACATGAGAGATATTCACTGTGGGTTTGAGTGTCCAAGGAGAAATTGCAGCAAGAGAAACAGAACTGAGAAAAAAAGATGAGAATAATTTGATCTGGGAAAAAGAGAAGAATCAATTATAAGAGTGACAGAGGAATGAACAGAATTTCAGGGAGGGGAATGCTCAAAGCATGTTTTGAGGAGTTAATGGACCAGCTCTCCTAGAGTGTAGGTTTCCCTGAGAGTGGAGAATGTAGGACTAAAGGGAGACTTGGCAAAATCGTTCAGGATCTCCAAAAATTGTCTAGAATTTTTAGCTATTTTTAAACCAAAAACTAACAAATATTGGCATTTTCAGAATACACTTTTGTGCTTGAAGTGCTCCTAAAGAGTAGCTGCCAGTAGAAACCATTCCCTCATGCTACTTTATCTTGGACCTAATCCCAAAGAAACCTGTGTGTAAATAGAAAAAAATACATGGGACTCATCAAAATCAACATTTCATTCATGCATAATGTAATGGTTTTCAACCTAGTCCATTAGTTTAGATGTTACATGGAGAATGTTGATAAGATCCACTTGCAGAATATCTTGTGTTCAGTGATTCAGGGGCCGTCCATAGGATTTATTCTTCTGATGATGGCAGAGGTATTGCATTTTTAATTTACAGTACTGTGTTTTATTGGATGTCTTAAAAAGACATGCTTCTCAGGGGTTCTTCATCAAACCTTCTTACACAGTGAGGCTTAATGTTCCAAACAGTTCAATTGGCTTCCCATATCTCTTATAGTATGGTAGACATGACTACAGAGCTGATAAATGAGTTTAAAAATATATTTTGATGGGGTCTATTTCTGAGCATTTACTAAGTATCATGTGCTGCAAACTATTTTTCACCTGGATCTCTCTGAAGCTCAAGTACATTGTTTGGCAGTTATCATGATTCTTTTCTCTTGGCAATTGTGGAGCCTAAGGCTCAGAGAGGTTGGGTAATTTTCTAAAGATAACACAGCAAGCAAATGATAAAACCAAGAATCAGTCCAAGCTGTCTTTTCCACAGTTTGCACTCGTAACAGCTTGCTTTATTTTAAACACATACATACACACACACATAAATACGTTATATATATATATATGTGTTAGGTATATAAAATAGGTAGATAGAAATGTGCATGTATAAGTGTGTATACATACATATATATTCACAGAAACATATGTCTATATGCATACATATATGTGTATATAAATATGTACATGCATATGTGTGCATATATTCATTATATGTAGTCATTTATTTATTGCAAATGTATATTTTTATGCATGGCCCAAATGGAATACTGAAATCATTATCAACCTAAACTTGATGTTCATGCAGATAATGAGATGAGCCCTGGAGAGCCTTGCAGTGACCCTTGAAGTATCAGTGAGCCCTGCTGAGCTGTTTGTTTGAAACCTCCTCAAGAAATGATTCATTAAACTAATGTCTCTAATTTATGTCCATATGTTATTGCATTGCTTTCTGCAAGGAATTTGTGGAAATATTTGCCGTTATTATCTCCAGATTATGTTTCAGCTCTTTAGTAACAACATTTTTTTTATAAGAGTGAATGAAGTTATGGAAAAATGTAAAGGGATTCTTCTCTTGACATGCACTTCCTCATTTATGTGTTCAAATGCTTCAAAGCTACTATTTTTGTAAGGTGTTCCCTGGTTGCTCAACTAGAAGTAATTTCTCTTCCTCTGAGGACCTGCTGTAAGGTCTTTTTGTTGTTGTTGCTGTTGTCGTTGTTTTTGAAACAACGTATCTCCTAAGGCAGCTATTGCTTTCTACTTGGTTGATATGGTTTGGCTCTGTGTCCCCACCCAAATCTCATCTTGAATTGTAATCCCCACAATTCCCACATGTCAAGGGAAGGACCAAGAGCAGATGATTGGATCATGAGGGCAGTTCCCCTGATGCTGTTTTCATGACAGTGAGTGACTCGTCACTAAATCTGATGGTTTTATAAGGGGTTCTTTCCCCTTTGCTCTCTTCTCTCTCCTGCCACTATGTGAGAAGGTCCACACTTGCTTCCCCTTCCCCTTCTGCCATGATTTTAAGTTTCCTGAGGCCTCCCCAGCCATATGAAACTGTGAGTCAATTCAACCTCTCTCCTTTATAAATTACCCAGTCTCAGTTATTTCTTTATAGCATTGTGAAAATGCACTAATGCAGTTGTATTATATCTCTATGTTCTACATTGGATTTTAGGCTACTTTGTGTCTCCTTGATCCTCCTTTCCCTCATGATGTGCTCTATGAGCAGGCCACTCTCATATTCACTAAATGTTTGTTGAAAGAGTAGAATGGTAACACTGTAAAGGCCAGATAAAGCAGAAACAGTAAATTCTGTATGGTTGCCATTTGTTTTCCAAATTGTTGTTCAAAGGCCAACTACTTTTCTCACGGTGAGTTAGGCAATGAATTAGGCAGTTGTATTGAAATGTGTCGGTCCTGTTTGATTTGACAACAGAACATTCCCTATCCGCTCTTATTAACAAGAAAGTTATTCTGCTTGAGTTTTAGCTACTTTTGTTTTCTGTTGAATCATAAACTTTAAAAAAAAAGACGCTAATGCTAGTTACTTATTTGAAGTCTTAATTTCTAGAGCCTTGCTCTAGTGAAGTGAACTGCGTGGTCTGTGTACTTGATATCACCTTTCTTGAGTATGAGTTCTAAGTGAGGCGTAGGGGATGAATTGAGGAAAACAGCGGACTATGGAATAAATATTAGAAAAATACTGTAGATAGAATGTCTTAATTTGTAATTAAGAAAGACTATCCAAAGTGTAATTTTGCCTTCTAAGCAGTTTAAGTTTTCTTGGGCATTATATAGTAATCCAAAAGAATCTAGGCTTTAGTAAATCACTTTGTTACTGAGCTCATTAGAGATTTGAATTTCTCTTTTGTTGTATGAACTTAATATATTGAAATATTAGTTTATTGAGCGTTGTTATGCTGTTGTAGATTCATATTTTTATTAAATCTCACATAGATTCAGATATCCTGAAATATTAATGAAGACCATCTTTAAGAACTAAATTATAAATAATCAGTACTGAATTATAGTTATTTTCAGAGCAGTGGTCACATCTATAGAACTTCACAGAAAAATCTGTGAAGTTTCTGAGGTTTTAAACTCTGCTACCTGTACCTGGATTAGCAGCATGACATCTGCTCCTGTTTTTATTAAGAAGCCGGTACCCAGGGCCCCAACAGACTTTAAGAAAGGCAATGACTTGACGTAGTGAAGACAGCTTTCAGACAGAATTTAGGCCACCCACAATCCTAGATTTCTTTTGAATTTTTTAGGGGCCAAAAACTTTAACAGTGATTAAGTGCACTGACATACCTTGCTCAAGAACAGATATCCTACCATATTAAAATCTTTAATCATCTATTTTTTTCAATTTCCGGTCAACATTTTCTGCACAGGTGTATTAGTCCATTCCCACACTGTTATTAAAAGCTACCTGAGACTTGGTAATTTATGAAGAAAACGTTCAATTGGGTTGTGGTTCCACAGACTGTACAGAAAGCATGGTCTGCAATAGGGAGGTCTCAGGAAACTTACAATCGTGATGAGGGGTAAAGAGGAAGCAAGCAAGTCTTCACATGGCAGCAGGGGAGAGAGAGGAGGAAGTGCTACAAACTTTTAAACAGCCAGACTTCATGAGAACTCACACTCATGAGAGCAGCAAGGGGAAAACCTGATCCAATCTCCTCCCACAAGGTCCCTCCCCTAACAATGGGAATTACAATTCTGCATGAGATTCGGGTGGGGACACAGAGCCAAACCTTATCAACAGGCATCTTCTTTGGAAATTCCAGGAATAAATACTTTTTAGAACCTGTCATCATTTTGCCAAAAGTAATGGATTACAAGACCAAGATATCTCAAACTAGAGTTAGAGACCAAGTCCCATGCGTAATGTTCCACAGAACACCTTGTAACTTAACTCATGCCCTCCTCCCTTCTTTTTTTTCCCTTTGTTTCAAAAATTCTATTATTGTGTGTGATAATGCTTTGTCCTCTAAGATGACAAATTGTAAAGCTGGGGTTTGCAAACCTCATTGTACAGGGACTATTTGCTGTGCCACCTGTCACCTTGCTGTAACTTGCTGCCCCCAGATGGATGAGGGCAACAGGCCCAAAGACTGAGCTGCCCACAAGCAAAGATCACTGAGAACAAAGATTGGCAGCACCCAGATGACCACTGCAACCTCCCTGCTGGGAAACCAGCTTGAAGGTCTCAAATCCATGCCCTGCTGAAATCCTTAGTCCTCTCAAAACCTTCAGTGACATCCTGGGGTTGGGGATCTCAGCTGGGGTGGGTGATTATGTTCTCATTCTCATATCTTCTACTTTCCAGAATCTTCTTTCTCTAGCCCAGTTGCTGTTGGACCCCATGTCATTGCAGATGGGAAGCCCGAACTTATCAGGGGCTTTTACACAAACAAAACCCTCTCCCACAATAGCTTATAAATATAAGGGATTTTACTGAGGAACCAAAGGCCTCCAGAAGGGACTACAGAAACAAAAGTCCAAATTCTGAGCCTCCAAATTTCTTCTGCCACCTCATCTCCAAGAGTAGACCCCTGCCTGGCTGACTGCCACGCAGTTCCCAGGTTTCTCAGTTTTGTCTCCTCCCTCTCTCTCCATCACACCTTTTTCATTCTTCACCCTTTCCTCCTGCATGGCCCAGGGTCTCCAGTACCACCTCTCACATGTCCTGCAGTAGAAGTCAGCTCTCTCTGGCTCTCACCTCCACCCCTGCCAAAGCCCAGCTGGCTCACAGTGCCTTTCCTTCAGCACTGCCCTCTCCACAAGTGACAGTGACAAATAGCTAGGGAAGTAAGGAAATAAAATAAAATACTGTTTATATTATTTTACAGTTTGAAGCACTTTTCTTTTTTGAGACAGAGTCTTACTCTGTTGCCAAGCTGGAGTGCAGTGGCATGATCTCAGCTCACTTCAACCTCCGACTCCCTGATTCAAGCGATTCTCCTGCCTCAGCCTCCCGAGTAGCTGGGATTACAGGCACGCGCCACCACACCCAGCTTGCTTGCTTGCTTGCTTATTTATTTATTTATTTACTTATAGAGGCGGGGTTTCACCATGTTGGCCAGGATGATCTCAATCTCCTGACCTTGTGATTTGCCCACCTCGGCCTCCCAAAGTGCTGGGATTATAGGAGTGAGCCACTGTGCCTGGCCAGCACTTCTTTTAAGTTAGGTTGTAGTTGAAGAATTAGTGCTTTGATGTTGAGGTGATCCTTCTGATTTTTGTGTGAATTTCAGCAGTTATTTATGTTTTCAGAACTTTGGCTCTGGGTAGTTTGAGGTTGTCATGGGAAGTAAAACTACCAATAAATGTTCAGCATTTAGAATTATTCCTGGCATGTACTAGGTGCTTAGTCAATGCTGTTTCTTATCTTCCTCTTTTTAAGTATAGGAATAAATATCTATGGATTTACTAATGAATTAACAGATTATTCCTGTGTTAGATACTAGGCTACCCTGGTTAAATCTATCATAGCTGCTGGTGTGTGTACATGAGCACTCAACACTTGGACGACTTCTCTGTTGCTGCCAAAATAAGGCACCACAAAATTTGTGACTTAACACAAATTTATTATCTCACAGTTCTGTGAGTCACGAGTCCTCATTGGCTGAGTCTTATAGCAGGCAGATCTTTTTTATTCTTTGGACCATTTCCACATTATTATGAACTTCTGAATTCTGAACTTATGGATTTCCACATTATTATGAAGCACATGTACTTCTGTTCTAAAAAGAGATTGTTGGTGATTCTTTTCACAAGACCAACAAACAGACAGCTTTTGAGTAGAGAACTTTGCCAGGTGGTGATGTGGCTTATCATGATGCATCAAGTCTCAGAAGAAAATTTTCATCTGCAGAGGACGAAAATGTTTGTTTCCCCCCAAATTTGTATTTAGAAAACCCAATTCCCAATGCAAAGGGAACTTTCCCCTTTGCTCTCTGAAAATTCACTGAAAAGCTGACATACGGCAGATTCATAGAAGAAAAAGGATACAAATGTGTTAATACTTTATTAGTGTGCAGGAGCGAAAGTGACAGTGACTACCTAGTCATCCAGTGTGTTACGGATATATACCCCTTTCCGTAGGGAAGTGGGAGGACAAGGACTGCAGACAATTCTTGTGAAAGCAGTAAATCCCTAGAGGGAGTGAACTCGGGAGGCAGAAGGAAGGTAAGGGGAGAAGCTGCACGGGAACAAAGGTTGTCTTGTCATGCAGATAAGTCGCCCACGGACTCTCTTGCAGTTGCCCTCAGAAAAATAGATTAAAAAAATGTCTGAGCATTGTGACCTAGTCTCTTCTCTGGAGATTAGTATTTCCTGGTTATTTGATGAGATTCCTAGGGAAGAAGTCTTAAGACAATTGCATGCCTTTTGGAAAGAAGCATTCTTGTTCAAGTAAGAAAATATCAAAGAAAGAGTATCTTCCTGTATTTGAGGTGGCTGGGACAAGACAAGAATTAGAGGAACCTTCATTGTGAAGCAGCTAAAGGCCTCAGCACGTCAAAGTGCTAGTCTTTGAGGTGGCACTTTCCGAGCCCCAATAATGACATTAGAAGGTAGGGCTTTTGAGAGGTGATTAGGTCATGAGGGTAGAGCTCTTGTGAATAGGATTAGTTCCTTACAGTAAGAGACATGAGAGCTCTCTGCCGTCTTTCCTCCTCGTGAATGCAGAAGGAGTCGGCAGCGTGCAGCCTGGAAGAGCTCTCACCAGCCCTCAGCCACATTGGCACCGTGATCTTGGACTTCAGCCTCCAGAACTGTGAGATAATGTTTGTAGTTTAAGCCACTGAGCCTATGATAATTTGTCACAGCAGCCCAAACGGACTACGACACTGTTGAGAAATAACAATAAAATCCTAAGTTTCTCAATTGAGTAAATGAACCCCTCCTGACCAAGGGGACCCCCAGAGAAACCTGAAAAACTTAGCTCCTAGCCATGACGGAACAGCAGGTCAGACACATCTCATTATACTCCCTCCCTCACTGACTCCCCTTAGACCTTCATTCCTGTGAAACACAACTTACCAGCACTCCTGACGGTGGAGTGATTCTGGCCGGTTCGCAGAGGCTGCTCACAGGGTCCTCTGTGTCATCCATTTCACCTTTTGACATACACAGCCTAATTTTTATGCATTTAAATGTTAGGCCTTTACCCTAAAGTGAACATAGGACATATGTAACATGCATGTTTGCTCACTATGAGATGCACACCCCTTCATAAATATTCATATTTCTTCTTGTAACCTGTTGAATATGCATGCTTAACCAATCTGTTCAGCATCAATGCCTATCTCACTCTTCCCTCCTTTGAAGTGTCCCCTTCTGGTTTCTGCCAGTGGCTTCCCAGTCTTTCAGAATGGCCAGCACACAGGCGGCAACCCTTTCTAAGAAATGAAGAAATGAAGCTCTCCTCTCCAAATGTATGAACCTTGCAGTTCCTCAGTTGACAATGTCAACCTAAAAAAGACACTAGAGAAAATTGTCTCTAAATATGTTGAGTTTACTCAGGAATAAGAAATAAGGGTTATAATCTGGAATGGAGAGAATGGCAAGCCACCAGTGCATCCAGTGAGGGAAGGATAGAGGGAATCTTTTATTAGCAAAAAGGGAGAGATTTGCATAAGCTGCTTAGAAACAGAGTTCATTGGTTCCAGAGGCTCAAAGCCAGCGTTGTTGTCAGTTCATTGGTGGAGATGCTGTTACTGGGCAAGTGCTCTTCCAGGAGCAGCATCTTATCTGCATTACTGCAGTCCTGAAGAATGTCTGTGATAAGCCTTATCAAAGCAGGAGATGCCTGAAGGATGAGAAAGGGTAGAAAGTCCTTGGAAACAGGTCTTATCTCAGACATGTAAGCATGAACCTCCTCTCCTTCATGCATTTCTGGCCCTATTTTATTTGGTTTGAAAAAATTGATTTCATCTTGGTATCTGCAACTCTCACACCATCACTACGATCTCCTTAACAATTTATTTTTATTGTTATAAGAACACTTAACCTGAGATCTACCCTCTAACAAGTTTTTAAGTATAAGGTACAATATTGTTAACCAGAGACACTAATTGCATAACAGATCTCTAGAACTTATTTATCTTGCATAACAAAGATTTTGTTATGCAAGATAAATCAGCTTATAGGAAAGTTTACCAGCAGTTGCCTGCTTCAGCAACAAAGGAAAGCTTGATAGTGACTGATATTTTAGAGTTCAAAGATGTCTCCATTTAGCATGGGATCACTTAGTGGATTTCAGATGTGCAGAGTTGCGCTGAAGACAGTAACCCTTTGGTGGTTGTCACAGCCCAGTGGTCTCCTAGTGTGATTCTCAAACGACAGAATCAGTGTCACCCGTCAGTTGGGATCTTGTTAGAAATGCAGTTTCTGGAATCTCTACCCAAGATCCACACATTCAGCAAATCTGGAGTGGGGGCCAACAATCCATGCATCACCAAGCCCTGTGAGTGATTCTGATGCATTTTGAGAACCACTGCAATAGCCTAAAAATCTCCAATCAAATAATACCTCTACTAGGGAAATACTCAGGAAAAGGAAGAAATAGACAGACATATACTATAATCATTCTACCTCAAAGAAGACATATGTAAGGCAAACCATCTAACATATGCATTAATGCATAATCCAGTAAGCATCTATTTGTTTTTTTCTATCATGTAGTAGGATTAGCATGAGATTTCAAAGCTAATGTTACTAGCTATCCCCTTAGCTTCACTGATTAAGTCTTTTATTTTTTTTTGTAATTTAAAAGAGGACTAGAAACAGGTTTATTGCTGTGTGAGGGGATTTTTTTTTTTTTAACTCTTAACAAGAATATTGCTTTTATGTGAAGCACTTAAAACACACCTGCTATGGGTGTTCCCATGAGGCTCAGAGGTGTTCATCTATAAAGCTTTTTAATTTTTTTACAGGAACTCAGTTAAAATATTATTGCACACTTAAGTTTATGAAAATACATTTGAGTCTTAGTAACCGGATTTGTCTTTATTGCACAGAACTGCTTTATCATACAATATAGCAGGGGTCCCCAACCCTCAGTTCCAAGGACCAGTACTGTCCGTGGCCCATTAGGAACTGGGCCGCACAGCACGAGGTGAGCAGCAGGCTATGGAGCATTACCACCTGAGCTCCGCCTCCTGACAGAGCATTCGATTCTCATAGGAGCGTGCACCCGATTGTAATCGGTGCATGCGAGGGATCTAAGTTGTGGGGTCCTTATGAGATTCTAATGCCTGATGATCTGAAGTGAAACAGTTGCATCCCAAAACCATCACCCCTTGGGTCCATGAAAAAACTGTCTTCCATAAAATCGGTTCCTGGTGCCAAAAAGGTTGGGGACCACCACAATAGAGTACATAAACAAGGCATGCACACAAAACTTAAATCTTGAATAGGTCAGAAGGTCTTATTATGGCTATCTTGCACAGAGGAGATAAATCAACTGCGTCAGTTTCTTTTCTTGTTTTCTTTTCTTTTTTTTTTTTTTTTGAGTTGGAGTCTCGCTCTTTTGCCAGGCTGGAGTACAGTAGCGCAATGTCAGCTCACTGCAATCTCTGCCTCCCGGGTTCAAGCGATTCACCTGCCTCAGCCTCCTTAGTAGCTGGGACTACAAGTGTGCACCACTACACCTGGCTAATTTTTTGTATTTTAGTAGAGATTGGTTTTCACCATGTTGGCCAAAATGGTCTTGATCTCCTGACCTCATGATCTGCCCACCTCGGCCTCCCAAAGTGCTGGGATTACAGGCTTGACCCACCGCACCTGGCCCTCAGTTTCTTCTCTCCTCTCAAGCACAACTAATTGTGCCTTCCACAGAATTTTTACTCTCCAAGGCGACACACTAGGAACTGAGGTCCCTTTGATGTCAACAAGGGGCAGACATCACTTTAATTAAGAGCCACAGAGATAAGCCACAAGGCCAGAAGCCATGAGTTGGGCATTCAGAGTCCTTTTGACATGCATGTGATTAGTTCAGCAGAGGATACTAGGTGAGGAAGAAGGGGAATGAAGAAAGAAGCAATTTTTCTCTTTTGAAATATGTGAAAATCCACAGGCTAGAAAATGTAAGATAGAATCAGGCTAATGAGAATGTCCCCAGGAAATCCTGTTTCACAATTATGATTCACAGATGTCTCTAAATGCCAAATGCTCTGTATATGACTGGTGTCCACCACACTCAGTGTGCAGTACTGGATTGACTGTGTCATTTACAACACTCAGCTTGATTTCTCATTTGTCAAAGGATAGCAAAAACACTCTCTTGAAGAATGAGCAGGGTCCAGGTATTGGCATATTTGGACTTACATCTTACAAAGGAGAAGCTGGCATCTGAAACAGAAGAGAGGTTTAACATGAAGAAAATGGTAATGAACAAGATGTTACCACTGAATTGTAGCAGGTTTCAATGATTCTTATTCTCATATTTTTAAATGATATAAAAATAGGCCACATATTTACCAAAACCATCATTAAAATATTAAATACCTGCTTCCTCTGAAAATATATGACTTGTCACTAAATGAAATAAACACTGTTTATTAATGGTTAAGATGTTCTCACTCGTAAGTGGGGGCTGAACAATGAAAACACATGGACACAGGGAGGGGAACATCACGCACACGGGCCTGTCGGGGAGTGAGGGGTAAGGGGAAGGAAGAGCATTAGGACAAAAACCTAATTCATATAGGGCTTAAAATCTAGATGACGGGTTGCTAGGTGCAGCAAACCACCATGGCACATGTATACCTATGTGACAAACCTGCATGTTCTGCCCATGTATCCTAGAACTTAAAAAGTTTAAAAAGTTTATAAAAAAGATTTTTATTATATGCATTGTAAGTTTTCCAAATAATTTGACACAATTATTGCTATTGGTTAAAGTGCTACATTTACTTCTGAGTAAATGTAACACTTTTAATGCAAATGAAATGTTTCTTTAAAAAAATCCAATATTTTATAATTTTAAGAGCTAAATTAAATTATTTGATCCATAAAGTACACAGTAACTTTATTATTAGTTTTCTTCTGAAAATGCCTCTTATAGCCAATCAAACATTCAGAAGCTCTTTTGTATTTTCCACAGAACCGAAATAAAATAACATTTCACACTAGTTTAAACAGTCTCAAAACAATTGAGAAATGTTTTTAGATAACTAAGTTCAACCAATAAACTAACCAGAATATTCTGAAATAGATGACTTGGGGAAAATGTCCAAGGTGTCTGAGCCTTCTTAGGATCCGAAGAGATGGTTATGCTTTTCCTCTTTCCACCAGAGGTGTGACAAGTGAAACCAAGTCCAGGCTGGCATAGAATGGCTGCTGGGTCAGGAGTGTACTTGTGGCAGCATTTACGTCATAATACCCATGCATCTTAAAAGCTTGGAACATTTCATGGACAACCGATAATTAACTCTTGTCATCATCACATGCTCAGTGGACATTGTTGAAGTCTGAGTTTATACATTGTTATTAGCACAAGTACAATATTTGCAGTCACTTACAGAGGTATGGTTGGTAATTAGAAGCATTTTTCTTTTCATTTGACTTAACACAGACTTTTTTTTTTTTTGCATGATGCATTATTAAACAAGATCGTGGAAATGAGGACAGGATCATCGATTCACAGTTGGGCATTTCATGCTCCTTGTTACTTGATGTGGCTGGATAGATTGCCTGTGAAAGAGAAGATGATGGAATTTTAAAATAGATTGTGCCGTAGTTGGATAAAGAGAGCCTGTCAGAGGCTTGCGATAATCACATGGACTATTCTGCGTACCTTTTTTCATAACTCAAAGCATGGCTGGTTATGTTTGCTCTGCTAGGAAAGCAAAGAGTTTAGACCTATCCATCTGAAATTTCAGAATAAGATGCCCAAGGGTGCTTGTTTCCTCAGGGCTGAGGAGGAATATAAAGGAAAGGGTAGTACACGGTTGGCAATGTCCTAGGCAAGTGGGTAGCACTGAAGACTCTAGCACAGAGTCGTGACGTGACCCGAAGGCAGGTGGGGCAGAATGCCCCAGAAAGCCATCAACTTGAGGATCTTTGGAAGTCTGGCAAAAGTAAAGAAATGTGCCTAGTCCCAGGGCCTCATTATGGCTTTTGTGGGTACCCTTCTCCATTTAAAAATCAGAACAATTTTATGTTACAACTTAATTGATGTAAAGATAAATATAATCCTGGCTAGATTATATCTACCATTTTTCTAATTTTAAAAAAGTGGACCCCTCATTTAAAAAAGTTAAGAAAATTTAAATTTAAATCAGAATTCACAAACCTATTTCTGAACGTATTATTTTAAAGGTCAATTGGTATAATTGTGAGCCTTCTTCCCAGATTTCCAGAAGGAAGAATGAATATGCAGTTGTCTCAGATTACATTCTCTAATGTTGACTGCATTGCTTCTCAAATGTTTGCCACAGTCCTAAATCTGTGACTATGTCAAACTCAGATTGTTCCTCAGATTAGCAATATCAGAGAAAAACACACCTTAGATGTTTTAACTTCATCCACCACACATATGACGATCTACTTTCAGTATGTTTCATTTTTTCATAAGCATTTAAAGATCATTGCAATAATATGAACAGCACTATTGATTTCCATTGCAATTATGAAGCCTCAGTGCATATCTACTGCACAGCAACTTTTTATTTAGCAAACACATACTATATTCATAAAGTAGCATACCTGCCTAAGCATTCTATAAATATCAATCTTCATTTAACTTTTATCATCATCTGTTATGGGTTGAATTGCAGCTCCCAAAAAAGATATGTTGAAGTCCTAACTCAGCACTTCTGAATATGAACTTATTTGAAAATGGAGTCTTGCAGATATAATCTATTTAAGACGAGGCCATGCTGGAGGAGTGGTCTCTAAATCTCAAATGCTGCGTGTCCTTGTAGAAAAAGAAGAAAAGACACAGAGACAGGCATGCAGAGGGAAGACAGCCACAGGGAAGCAGGCAGGGTGTGGTTTCCGATCAGCATAAGAATGACCAGCAACTGCCAGAAGCCAGAAGATAGGCAAGGACTGGATTGTCCTTCTCTGCCCCAAGAAAGAACTGACCTTAATTCTAAACTTTTGGCTCCATAATGTGAGACAATACATTTCTGCTGTTTTAAGCCTTAGCTGTGGTACTTTGTGGAAATGAATACCACACCGGCAAGGGAGCTAGTATTATAACTCACCTGGCCCTTTTGCAGAGGAGAAAACAAAGGCATTGCGAGGTAGATGACTTGCCCGAAGCCACAAAGTTAGTGGCAGCAGAGCTGAGGGTGCCAGCCTGCCCTAGAAGCCTTGGGTAACTGGTGGGTCCAGTAACTGCAGTTATCTGAGGCTTCTCGTCCAGGCTGACCCCCTCTGCTCTCCTGCCTACATTCGTGGTATGGAGTGTAATATTTCTCACTTAATATCAGGAATTTAATCATTTTGTTTTCTTGTTAAGATCTAGTGGAAACCCATCTTCAGACAATAATACAGATAGACATATGGAAATTCTTTACGTTGAATTTTTTTGGAGGCATAAAACTCACAATCCTGAAATAATGGCCTCCCTTAGAGAAATCTGGGTTAGCAAGGCATGATTCTGCCCAGGAAGAGTGTGTGTTTATAAGAGTTCATTGTTCACTTTGACAGATGGCCTTCCTCTGGCCACTGCTCTTGATATTTAATTTCATGGGAAAAATTACAGTCCAATTTCTAGAAAGTTTTTCACTGGAATATAACATTCTGTACTTTCAAAAATCATCTATGGTTTAACTGTAAGTTAATAATTTAGATTGTTCTTATGTGCTGTGGGTAATAGATTCATCAAATGAGGATTTTTTTAATTGTGGTAAAAAACCAAATAATATAAATTTACTGTCTTAGCAGTATTTAGTAGTACAGTGCAGTACTATTAATTGTATGCATATTATTGTGCAAAATATCTCTAAGAATTTTTCATCTTTCATGACTACACGCAATACCCAAGCAACTTCCCATCTGCCCCTCCCCCAGCCCCTGGCAATCATCACTCTACTTTCTATGAGTTTGATTACTTCATATCCATCTGTTATATATAAGTGGATTCATGCAGTATTTTTCTAACTGTTTATTTCACTTAGCATAATCTCCTCAAGGTTTATCCATGTTGTAGAACATGACAGGACTTCCTTTTTTTAAAGTCAGAATATGGGCCAGGTGCAGTGGCTCACGCCTGTAATTCCAGCACTTTGGGAGGCCGAGGCAGGTGAATCACGAGGTCAGGAGTTCAAGACTAGACTGGCCAACATGGTGAAACCCCATCTCTACTAAAAAATATAAAAATTAGCTGGGCATGGTGGCTCGTGCCTGTAATCCCAGCTCCTTGGGAAGCTGAGGTAGGAGAATTGCTTGAACTGGGACCAGGGAGGTGGAGGTTGCAGTGAGCCGAGATCTCACCACTGCACTCCAGCCTGGGCTACAGAGCGAGACTCCATCTCAAAAAAAAAAAAAAGGCAGAATATGTTGCACTGCATGCTTATCCACCACATTTTCTTTATCCACTGATCTGTGGATGTACATTTAGGTGGCTGCCACCTCTTGGATATTGTATATAATGCTGTAGTAAACATGGGTGTGCACATATCTCTTCGAGATCTTCTTTTCAGTTCTTTTGGATGTATACCCAGAAGAGAGATTGCTGGATCATATGGGAATTCTATTTTTAAGGACCTTTCATGCCATTTTCCATAATAGCTATGCCAGTTTACAGCCCGCACCCCACCCCCAACAGTACATACTGTTTCCCCGTTTCTCCTCATCTGCACCAACCTGTATTAATTTCTGTTCTGTTTTGTGTTATACTGACCATCCTAATGGGTGTGGGGTGATAGCTTATTGTGGTTTTGACTTGCATTTCCATGGTGATTAGTGATGTTGAGCATCTTTTCATATGCGTGGTGGCCATCTGTTTGTATTCTCTGGAGAAATGTCTATTCAGATTCTTAATTTATATGTTCCTTGGGTTGATTTTCGTTGTTACTGTTTTTGTTGTTGCATTGCAAGATTCTTTTTGTAAGTTTTAGATATTAACCCTTCATGCAATAAAGGGTTGGAAAATATTTTCTCTAAATCCATAAGTTTAAAGATTGGTGTAGTCCCATTTGTCTATTTTTATATTTTGCCGTCTGTGCTTTCAGAGTCACAGCTAACAAATCACTGTCCATTCTAATATCATGAAGCTCTTTTACGTTTTTTTCTAAGAGTTTTATAGTTTCAGGTGTTAAATATAGGTATCTAATCCATTTTGACTTATTTTTGCATATGGCGTAAGATAAGGGTTTATGATCATCCAGTTTTCCCAGTACAATTTTTTGAAGAGACTATCCTTTCCATGTTGTGTAGGCTTCGCGTGCTTGTCAAGATCACTTGGCCATATATACAAGGGTTTATTTCTGGGCTCTTAACTGGTTTATATTGGTCTATATATTTGTCTTTATGCCAGTACCATACTCTTTTAATTACTCTTAAATTGCAGTGTGTTTCAAAATCAGAAAGTGTGTGGCCTCCAGCTTTGCTCTTCTTTTTCAAGATTGCTTTGGCTATTCAAGGTCATTTGAGATTCCATATGAATTTTAGATTTTTTTTTCTGTTTCTGTAAAAAATGCAATTGAGATTTTGATAGGGATTCCATTGAATCTATAGATTGCTTTGAGTAGTATAAACATGTTAGTATATAAGTCTTCCAACACATAAACAAAGAATGATTTTTCATTTAATGAGGTTTTTAACTTCTTTCAGTAATGTTTTTGAAGTTGTCAGTGTACAAGTCTTGTGTGTGTGTGTGTGTGTGTGTGTGTGTAGATGCTATTATAACTGGGATTGTTCTTCATTTTTAGTTTGTTCATTGTTAGCATATGGAAACACAACTGATTTCTGAGAGTTCATTTTGTATTCTTCAACTTTGCCGAATTTGTTTTTATTAGTTCTAACAATTTTTTAGTAGAATCTTTAGGGACTTTTATATGTGTAAGTTCATCTCATCTGTGAAAACAGATAATTTTACTTCTTCCTTTCCAATTTGGATGATTTTATTTATTTAATTTTCTACTATTTGGCAGGCTTTCCCATACCAATTGAATAAAAGTGGTGAGAGTGGACATTTTTGTCTTGCTCCTCATATTAGAGGAAAAGCTTTTGGTTTTTAACCAGTGAGCATAATGATACCTGTGGCCTTTTCATATATGACCTTTATCATGTTACAGTAATTTTCTTCTCTACTTTGTTAGTTGAATGTTTTTATCATGAAAGCATGTTGAAATTTGTCCAATGCTTTTTCTGCATCAGTTGAGAGAAGCGTGTGATTTTAGTGCTTTGTTTTGTTAATGTGGTATATTACATTTATTGATTTTTGTATGTGAGCCATCATGTATATAAGAAATAAATCCAACTTAGAGTGTCTAATCTTTTTAATGTACTTTTGAAATTGATTTGCTAGTATTTGCTTAAGGATTTTTGCATCAATACGCATCAGTTACATTGTCCTGTAATTTTCAGTATTGTTGTCTGGCTTTTGTATCAGAGTAATGATGGACACATAAAATGAATTTGGAAGTGTTCCCTTCTCTTCAGTTTTTTGGAAGAGTTTGAGAAGGATTGGCAATTATTCTTTATATGTTTCATAGAATTCTCCAGCAAAGCCATCTGGTCCTGGGCTTTTATTTATTGGGAGGTTTCTGATTACTGATTCAATTTTCTTCATAGTTATAGATCTGTTGAGATTCTACTTCTTCATAGTTCAGTCTTGGTAGACTTTATTTTCTAGAAACATATCCATTTCTTAAGGCTATTCAATTTGCTGGCATATAATTGTTCATGTGGTCTCTTATTATCTCGTTGTTTTGGCATCAATTGTGGTGTCTCATGTTTAGTTTCTGATTTTAGTTATTTCAGTCCTCCCTGGTTTTCTTAGTCTAGATAAAGGTTTGTCAATTTTATTAATCTTTAAAAAAAAAACTCTGTGTTTAATTTTTTTCTTCTTGTTTTTCTATTCTCCACTTTGTTGATCCCTGCTCTAATTTGTATTCCTTTCTTCTGTTAACTACATGTTTACTTTGTTCTTTTCCCAATTTCCTAATTCCTTGAGGTATAAAGTTTGTTCATTTAAGATCTTTCTTCTTTTGAATGCAGGTTTTTACCACTATGAACTCTGCTGTTGGTGCTACTTTTGGCTGCACCCCATAGGCTTTGTTAGGATGTTTTCCTCTTCATTTGTCTCAACATATATTTTTTATAATTTCAGCATGTTTTCATGCTGCTGATAAAGACATACCCAAGACTGGGCAATTTACAAAATAAAGAAGTTGGATGGACTTACAGTTCCTTTTGGCTGGGGAGGCCTCACAATTATGGCAGAAGGCAAGGAGGAGCAAGTCACATGTTACGTAGATGGCAGTAAGCAAAGGGAGAATTTGTGCAGGGGAACTACTCTTTTTAAAACCATCAGACCTTGTGAGACTTATTCACTACCATGAAAACAGCACAGGAAAGACCTACCCTCATGGTTCAATCACCTCCTACAGGGTCCCTTCCACAACATGTGAAAATTCAAGATCAGATTTGGGTGGGAACAAAATCAAACCATATCAGTTTTCCTTTCAATTTCTTTATTTACTCAGTTGTTCAACTGTGTGCTGTTTTTTTAACATTGTTGTGAAATTTCCATTTTCCCACTGCTATTGACTTCTTATTTCATTGTGCTCAGAAAAGATAATTGTTATGATTTGAATCTTCTTAAATTTGTTAAGATTTATTTTGTGGCCTAATGTGTGATCTGTCCTGGAGAATGTTCTCTGTGACTTAAGAAAAATGTGTATTTTGCTATTGTGGGGTAGAGTGTTTAATACATCTCTGTTAAGCTCAATTGGTTACAGTGTTGCTATAGTCTGTTTCCTTACTTACCATCTGTCTGATTGTTCTATCCGTTGTTGAAAGTGAGGTGTTAAGATCTCTGCCAGTATTGTGTTAATGTTGATTTCTCCCTTCACTTCTGTCAATGCTTCATACATTTAGGAGCTTTGATGTTAGAAATATGTATTTTTCCTCACTCTTACTGCTTTCCTTTTTGCATCATTGATTTTTTTATATGGACATGCTCTGACTCCTTTTACATTTCCTTTTATGTATCTTCTGTAGGTGTTTTATTTACAGTTACCATAGAAGTAACATAAAACATTTTATGGTTATAATAATTGATTTAAGCCATTATCAACTTCAATTGTACACAAAAATTCTACTCTTTCGTCTCTCTCCACCTTTATTTTATGTTATGGATGTCACAAATGGCATCTGCATATGCTGTGTGTTTGTTTCAATAAGGCTGTTCATCTTTGTACTCATCTGGGGTTCTGCAGCCTCTTCTCTGCTTTCTGGAGTTCTCATAAAGTTTTTTGGCCTGCATATCGTTGTGGAAATAAGGACTGGGACTTATCTTCCACCATCTTATTGACATCCTGAGACATTTTTCATGTTTTTTAACATTTTAATACAAAATTAATTCAATTAAGATATACTTAAGAACATGGATATTACTGTCTGGTCTCTTTGTCAATTTTTTTTTGCCAAAAATAGTTTCACTCAATTGTATAGAATTACTTTTTAAATAAACTATAGTATATTTGAATTTTCTCCATTAACTCTTGCCATTACCACTCTTTTAAAAGAACATAGAAAATACAAAGGATCTATTTGTTCCAATAGTCTTTATTCTCTTGGTTTGGTTTGCTCTTGGCTAATGAATGAACTACTTTGGCATACATGGACATGTGGACCAATTATGGCATAATCTATAGTATTTGATAAGCTAATTGTGTTGCTTGTCTGGCTATGGCAACATCTAGTTGTTTTGGTAATAGAGCTATATCCTTGGTTGCATTTTGAACCCTTGATATTTCCTAACTATCAAACACTTACTGAGCATTTACTCTCCGTGAGAAACACTCTAAACCGTATATATGTGTGAGAGAGAGAGAGAGAGAGTGTGTGTGTGTGTGTGTGTAGCTTATATATGCATATATAGTTTATCTCTGTGTGTGTGTGTGTATGTATATATATGAAATAATACTACCCCAGGTAGTGGTAAGGATAAAAAAGCTCATATATATATATATATATATATATATATATATATATATGGTGTATGTAATATATACTGTATGCATCTATACGATGTATGCTATATATAATGTATCTATCATGTATACATGTGTATCTCATATATACAACTAATCATATATATGTGCCCACATGATTATACATATATAATACATGTATAATTATATATGTATATTTATTACATACTGCACAATTTAGATTACATATAATTTTAATCCTCACCACCTCCATGGGTACTATTATTTTTGCCATTTTGCAGATAAGTAAAACAAGGCACAGAGAAGTTAAATAAGTTGCCCAAGGTGATATAGCATATGCAGGAATCCAAACTCAGAAAGTCTTACCCTAGAACCTCCCCTCTTAACAGCAATTCAAGGCACTGAAGAGGCTGGCTTAATCATATGTAAACACACACAGGGAGTTTAGGTTAATTTGCATAAGCTAACTGTGTTTATTGTGCCTCTCCTTTGTGTCCTATGTTTTCAAACATAGCAAAAGTGAAAGACCACCCCACCACCTAGACGATCTGCTCGCTGTCTTACTTACATCAAGGTATGCTCCTGGGAAGTATCTTTATCCCGTCAAAAGACATCTCCTGTGTTTGTCAATTGATAAGAGTCTAGGCCTTCTGTCCTTAGCACCAAGTATCTGTTAGAAATCACTGCCATTATCCAGTATGTTGGCCAAAGAAAGATACATGCAGGTGTTGCAGGGAGGTGATATTAGGAGATGAAAAAATTGGGCAGTAACAAGAGTTTTCCTGAATCTGACTAACTCATTTCGTAAATCAGCTGGCATTTTGCTGATCCAAACGTCTCACCTAAATGTTTTCTCTGGGCTGCGGGACTGTGATCATGTGACTTATTCAAGCTGCACAGATGCAGTGGTTGAAAGGCCGCCCCATGGCAGTTCGTGATAAAGTAAGGTAGTTTGTTTAAGATAACATTGTTTAGTAAAATTGGATTCATGAGGAAAATAGATCAGGAATGTAAAGAAAGCATTAAAACTCCAAAACTGAACATGGACAAAATGAAGGCTTCTGATGGCCACAGTGGAAACGAAAAGGAAACAGTGGAGCTGAATAGAGTCTCATGGCCCTGGACACCCTCAAATATAATGACTAGATTTGTATTCCACTGCCAGTGATATGCACAATTGTTCCTCTCTTCCTGTAAATGCTTTCTTCCTCTCACATTTTATTTTCTAGCTTAATAATTTAAAAAAGAAAAGGAAAGGCTGGGCGCAGTGGCTCAGGCCTATGATCCCAGCACTTCGGGAGGCCGAGGCAGATTACTTGAGGTCAGGAGTTCCTGACCACCCTCGCCAACATGGTGAAACCCCATCTCTACTAAAAATACAAAAATTAGCTGGGCATGCTGGTGGGCACCTGTAATCCCAGGTACTTGGGAGGCTGTGGCAGGAGAATCCCTTGAACCTGTGAGGTGGAGGTTGCTGTGAGCCGAGATCACACCACTGCACTCTAGCCTGGGCAGCAGAGCAAGACTCCAGCTGAAAAAGAAAAAAAAGGAAGAAACAAATGTAAGTGAGGCATTTAACAGAATGCACATGACAACAGGCAAACGGAGGAGAGAGGAGCAGATTGGGCATGGTGACAGTGATGCCTAAAGACACAGATGAGTCCTGCATCTTTGAAATGGGCAGGACAGCAACACCTTTCTTTTAGCGGTTTTTACGTGGCAAATCTGTTTTCATGTTGTCTACCCTCAAATGACGAACAACTACTTAGGCACAGGAAATATAAAGAGATAATTGAAAAGGGATTTTTTTAATTAATAAAATTTATAGTAGAACACAGAAAAACTATATATATATTTGTATATGTGTTTGTGGTCTATAGAATAGCATTTCTACTGATCACATGACCTGTTAAGGACAGAAGCACAGTATCTTCTGAGGACAGTACAAATCTATTTAGAGATAAAGGAGAAAGTAAATGGCTTATTTGTGAAAATTGGTGTTTGCTTTAATGGGGAAATGGCCTGTCATTACTGGGAAGTAAAATGTGGAACTTCATTTTGAGAAAATAAATGATACAGTTATCCAGTGCCGCTAACCCTTCAGTTCTCGAAAATATGCACGTGGGACTATGTGCCATTGCTCCTAGAAATCACATACTCTTTGCTCCTTTTGGGAAATGGTTTTTGTACAACATCTCTGGGGAGTCCTAGACACCTCTGAGAGTGTCTATGGACCAGCAGCCTCACGATCTGCTGGGTCTTGTTCAAATGCAAATTTGCAGGTCCCTATCTCAAACCAACAAAATCAGAGGTGGTTGGGGCAGGAGTTATATTTTCACAAACACACTAGAAGACTCATACGTGCATTGAAACACTAGAAGCATTGCCAAAGGGTTGAGTAGGATCTGACCACCCAGCAGCTTTGCTTTCTCCCTCAGTGCCTAGGGGAAGTTAACTATGTTTGAAAATAATCCCAACACATAAGTCTCAAAGCTAACAAAAAAACAAACAATAAGAAGACAAAGATTTTTAAACTACAAATTGCAGGTTATCTCACTGCAGTTACTAGATGCCTTGTGAATTCAAGCTGTAATTCTTTTAGAATTGTTTTGTACCCACATCTTCAGGAAACACATGGGGCAAACAGGTCCAACATTACATAGCATCAGATACTTTACAAACAATTCCCCTTACACGTCATGACTGTATTACCTAATAATAATAGTAGTTAATCTTGAGTGGCCCTTAATAAGTGACAGGGCGTTTCCTAAGAGCTTGCAAATATTAATGTGTCTAATCTTCACAACGTACCCATTAGGTTGGTCAATTATTGTCTTCACTTTACAGATGGGAAAACAATGGTTCATAGGGGTTAGGTCAATGGATGGTCAAGGTCATATATATGGCAATTAACAGAACCAATATTCAAAGGCAGGCAGCCTAGCTCTAGATGACGTGTCTTACACTAAGTCCAGTGACTTTATTGTAAAAATATTTACATCATTGTATTGGTGAGAAAGGTGAAAGGATAAATGCTTACCTAAAATCACGCAATTGCTAAGAGGCAACTCAGTTTTACCTCATTTTGCATACTTGTACTCAGTCTTCTATTCCAGCTTCCTTCCCAGGCACCAACCACGTGAATGATACTTAGCCTCTTACATAAAGGGGTTCTACCCCATAGTGATTGCAAGAATTAGGTCAAGCAATCTACGTAAAATGCTCAGTGCTTAGCACATAGTAAGAGCTCAAATTTAGCAAAGATTTTTCATTATTATTTTAAATGAAGTAGACAAGGATTATATTGCATTTCATTAAATTTAAAAAGATGTCATCACTAAGAAGCATCCCAATTTTGGAGATGTTAAAATATGCAAATGCATGCATCATATAATGGATGAAATATGACACTTTGTATGTAACAGCTTTTTAGTCACTGATGAATGCCAGATTTTCCCAGTATAACCACAGACACTACAATTTTTTTAAGTTGCTATTATCTGTGTGACAGGGTGGTAGGTATGTATATTTATTTTTACTTTCCTTAGCAATCTGCAGAGATTATTATTATTTCATTGCACAGATAAGACAATAGAGGCTAACAGAAGTTAAGCAACAACCAAACTAGTAAGTGGTAGAGTCAAGACAGATGTTCCTATCTGTCTGAACCCCAGAATCTTGACACGTGCTATGATACATCCATGATCCTTGATCTCTGGATACTTTTCTTAACTCTTTTCTGTGTGCAAGTTGGTCTTCTCCCAGCTCTTGACTTTTTCACAGAGGAAATTATACAATAATGGCCTCAAATAGCTTTCATAGGATTAAGGGAGTGAAGGGACATGAGTGTCGAGTGGTGAAGTATCAGGCATGATGTGAAGGCAAAGTATTCATCTCTTCTAATTTATCAGCATTAATGGCACTCAGGAGACACATTCCATTTCAACAAGCCTCAGCAATCAATAACGAGCCCAAAATACATCTCAACTCCCTGAAGAATTTCCAAGATATACGATACATTTAAAAGAAAGAGGAGAAATTAGACATAAATATTAGAAAAGGTACACGTGAAAGCAATGCAGATACAACACTGAGTTTCAGTCGTTAAGTAGTTACACAGTAAATTTTGTCCTCTTGCAAAAGTAATCTAAATTGTATTTAAAGAAATAACAGAATTATGTATTCATATTGCACTTGGGTCTGAGCACTGGAAATCAATTGCAGACATTTTAAAGAACCAGTTCTAGGCTTTCTGATCACACAGAACAAATATCTTACCAACCAGATACTTACATTTTCCAAGGTACAAGCCATGCCATGATGGGGCCAAAATAATCTTTTTCCTTCCTTATTTTTTTTAATGAAAGAATATATTTTATTTTTAGGAAAACCTATTCTTTGGGATAAAAGAAGAACAGTTCTGGTTTCTAACAGATTTCTGTCTTTTTTTTTTTTGAGGAGTTTCTTTTCATTGAATTGATTATTATTCATGAATGGATTAGTATTAATTAGAAACAACCACTTCAAAAGATGTTCCTCATTTTCTACCTTGATCCTGCTGCAACTGTAAAATGGAGTAAGGGGAAGTAAAATGACTTGGGGACACTTAAAATCAAGCTCATTTATAAACCTAAATTTGTAATTAGACTGTTGGAAAAAAACATAAACCTTCTCAGCAATAGATTATTTTCAGGATCACTTCCTAATAAGAAAAAGAAATTACTACTGAAAATGGGCTTGACTCACAATTTTATGTTACATGAAATTAACATTCAGATGCCATTAACACCACAGAGGAAACTGAGGAAGGGGTCGGTTCAGAATGTATGAGTTCGCCTAACTTGTCTTCCTGATAGTGTTAGAGATCGTGCTCTCCTCTGTAGAATGGCAGCATATTCCTTTAAAACTCCAGTGGCTACTGCATTGGTAGCAATCAACAAATAAATATAGGTAAGAATTCAATTATTTAAAAATATGTACTGTGAAGCTCCTGAAATATAATTTTTCTACTCATGAAGATGTTAGATTTTGTTATTATGATTTTTGACACAGAGTCTTGCTCTGTCACATAGGCTGGAGTGCAGTGGCACGATCTCAGCTCACTGCAAACTCCACCTCCCAGTTCAAGCCATTCTTATGCCTCAGCCTCCCTAGTAGCTGGGATTACAGGCATGTACCATCCTGTCTGGATACAAATTTTGCATTTTTGGTAGAATGCAGGGTGTCATTATGTTGACCAGGCTGATCTTGAAGTCCTGACCTCAAGTGATCTGCCTGCCTCAGCCTCCCAAAGTGCTGTTATTACAGGTGTGAGCCACCGTGACTGGCTGATACTAGATTTTAAATACTAGTAAGATATTAATTTTGCAAGAGAGAGGAAGAGTACCAAAAATTCACCATCACTCCACAGTTTCTGACATACTAGCTTAATGATTTACTTAAAAAAACATGCATTTCCTAGAACTGAAAAAATAAATTAGTTAAAATTTGGGAAGATGCAATTTATAAAACTAATGAAAGGATCAAGATAAGATTTAGAAATTATATTTCTGAGTGAAGTAAATGTATCCCAATATGCCACTTAGGGTAAAGTGTATTCTAGAGTTGAATTGTGGATAGAATGGACTGAAAAGGTAGGTACAGGTAAATGAGGCCAAGGCCATTTACCTTTCCTTTTCCAGCTGCTGGTTGTGATGGTACCCATTTGAATTAAAACAGCACATCATTGTTTACCAGGAAGGGGAAGAATGAGTGTGCCTTTCTTGAGGTTAAAAGAAGTACAATCAATTATATTTCTAAATGGCTACAGATTTTGAAACAGCCATGAAAAAGTCACAAACATGCCTTACAATTGGGATTTTCAAATTACTTTTAAAGTGATGGAAAATTAAAAGAAAATGTTCAATTTTAGATGAAAGAACAGAAAAGGTCATTTCTCTGTGGGATTTAATAGAAAGTCTTCTACGTGCTTTCTCTGGCACCTGTGAAAACTGGTGAAGATTAGTTATGGCTTCAACACACTTGATCAGTTTTATTTGCAGTACAGATAATATGAGGGATTCAGGAGTTGCTGTTTTAATAACAGTGCTCAATAGAAGTTGTCAAGTATCACTTAATACAAAGTCCTGAGGAATCCGATGTTCTCATAGAGCCAAGGCCACTAATTTAAACTTCCAGCAGATTTAAGATGAGACCATAGATATTGCCGCCTAGTTCCTTCTTACTCTCCCTTCCTTCAGCAGAAGACTTCGTCTAGAGCTTGTGTGCAAGCACATCGATGCTGAGTGTGGGGCAGATGTGGAAGGAATAGCATTCTTCCCAAACCCATCCTCCAGACTTCATCCTGACCGTGGTACTGAGGAGATTACAAAAACTTCAGAAGTCTTTAGATGTCCTCATCTTTGATGGTAACTCTCAAAATCTCAAAGCCAAAACCACAGAAAACACCACCACCAATAATAAGCAGTAACATGAGCCTCTATCCCAAATTCTTCCTGAGCTTGAGGATATTGCTTTTCATTTCACCCAGCAAGACAAAGTACCATCAAGTTGCTAGGCTCAACAAGAACTTAGAAAGCAATCCTACAGTTTGTTCCTCAGTCACATGTTTAGAAGCGTCACTACTTTTCCCCCAAAATACAAGAGTAATTGCTTCTAATTTGTGTGAAAAGCCATTTAACAAGTTTTAAAAAATACACATAGCTTTAATTGTAAATAGAGACTCCATTTCTTGTAAGGAAAAACTATTTGCAAATTCTAAATACAATTCCCGCCCCCCGCCACAGCTTTCACTTTGCAACAATGAAAAAATAACCTTACTACTGGTGAACTCCTAAAGGCTCTCTCATTAAGAGGGTGACAGAAACTTCTGAAAGAATGTGCACATCAAAGAAGATGTGAAAGAACTCTCTAGAAAGCCAGAGCTCATTGGGCAAAGAGCTTAGAAAGGAGGGGGTTGGAAAAGGCTCAGAATACCAAGGGGTGGGTTAAGCTGAGAGCTGGACGTCTGCCTTGGTCCTTTGGGCAGGATATTCTCAACTAAAAAAGCAAATCAGATGATCAGATTCACTAATAAAGCATTTTTTATAATACTCCTATTCTGGGGTTCCTCATTTAGGAAGAACCCCCCAGGTTAAAATGATGTCCCTCTATGCAAATCTTAGACTATTCCTACCATACTTAATAATGGTTTGTCAAAATGTCTGAATTCCTTGAATTTGATCTGCCATCACAGCAATTGCAATATAATGAGAATATTTAATTTATGTTAGTTTCCTTTAAAATGTGTGTTTCTAAATTTTCTGAGACTTTTTTTTTTTACTTCTAAACATAACTTCATGAATGAAACAGTGGCATGAATGAACATAATACATTCCCTTTATTTAAGGGAAACTGGAAGGAAAATAAATATACAAAAATAAAGATACATCCTTTTCTCTGAATTATTCATCACTGAGAAATTCTGAAACTTGCAAATCAGAGTCAGTTTGTGAATAGCAAGGAAAATACCACCCATGTCAATGAACAGAAATGATCCCATCTACAAATTGAAAACATTCTCCATCCCCTCAGGTAAAAGGAGAAAGTAACAGCTGATTGCTTTCACTTTGACTTTCACAATAGCTCAAATATATGAGTATATGGTGTGCTTTTTCCAGATCCAGCCAATTCTCATTATTCACTGATTTTGTAGTTGTGAATTCACCTACTTGCTAAAATTTACTTGTACCTTCCTTCCCCCCACATCAATACTCACAGAACTCCCACAATCATTTATGGACATGCCCAGAACAGTGAAAAATGTGAGTTCCTCCACAGGTCTGTCTCCAACTGAGGTCACATAGAGCCATGCTCTCCCTGCTGGCTGGCTCCAGCTCTCAGACTGTAAGCCTGTGTCCTTTATGAAGCCTATGAGTGCTGTGTTTTTCTCATTTTTTGTGCTTTTCATTGGTGATTCTACAGTTTAAATGATTCCCAAGGGGAGTGCTGAAGCACTATCTGGTGTTCCTAAGCTCAAGAATTCTGCTTGCAGAGTGTGTGTTAGAGAAGCTTCATTCAAGCATGGAATCAGTGCTGTTGGCCGTGAGTTCAATGTTAATGAATCAACATTATATATTGAATCAGGAGTCTTTAATCAGAAACAGGCATAAAACAAAGATGTAGGCTGGGTGCAGTGGCTCACGCCTAGAATCCCAGCACTTTGGGAGGCCAAGGCGGGTGGATCACTTGAGGTCAGGAGTTCAAGACCAGCCTGACCAACATGGTGAAACCCCATCCCTACTAAAAGTACAAAAATTAGGCGAGCATAGTGGCGTGTGCCTGTAATCACAGTTACTCAGGAGGCTGTGGCAGGAGAATCACTTGAACCCATGAGGCAGAGGTTACAGTGAGCTGAGATCACACCATTGCACTCCGGCCTAGGCCACAGAGTGAGACTCTGTCTCAAAAAACAAAGGATGTACTGATGCGTTGATGGCGATGTGAACAGAGGTTCAGGGGACCTTACCCATGTAATTCCCTAGGAGCACTGGCTCCATATCTACTACTAGGTGTTACAGTGACTTTTTAGAGCATAACTACCATGAGGAAGAGGCAGCTGCACTCTTAAATTTACTTTTTTATTTAAATTGTTTATCAGAAATAGAATCTCATTTATATTTTATTATTTTTAAATCATTTTTGAAAGCAGATTGAAATTCAGTTTGAGCAGTTGTTTCTGTAGAAATATGTTGGCCCCACACCTGCTCCTGGGTCGGTAAGCAGAGACTGAGTCTGTATTCCACTGACCCAGGGCCGCCTCCAGCACTGGAAGGGGCTTTGCTCCAGCTGTAGCTCTGTCAGCCATCACAGTAAGTGAAAAGGAAACCCTCTGGCTGTATCTTTCTACTTCTGCTGCTCTTTTACAGAATTTTTTTTTCTCACTGTTTAAACAGTGCTGATGTAATTCCCTTCCATGCTTAAATTCACTATTTATATGCCACATGGCACACCGCTGAATGTGTTTCTGCCCCTTCTGCAAGCTGGATGATTTGAGCAGGGTGAGAAGGGTCATGCCAAAGTTGTTATGGAACTCATAAATGAATGTTTTTGAAAGTGGGGTTTTTATTGCTACTTTAACAAATTCTATGCATTCAAAAGCTAATTGTTTTATATACAAAATGGGTTGGTTTGCAAAGACCTAATTTCAGAAACTAAGCCTTAATGTCCATATCCAGAAATTGTTCTTTTATTGAAGTGTAATTTAAATGTACTGGCAATTATTATTATTATTATTTTACTTTAGGTGCATACTATATCTGGCATTTCTCCCCATGTTATCCCTCTCCACCCTCCCCATCTCCTATCCCCCCTACCCCCCGCTGTCCCTCCCCTATCCGCCCCCCAACTGCACCCAGTGTGTGATGCTCCTCTCCCTGAGTTCACCTGTTCTCATTGTTCAACACCCACCTGTGAGTGAGAACATGCGGTGTTTGGCTTTCCGTTCCTGTGTCAGCTTGCTGAGAATGATGGTTTCCAGATTCATCCAAGTCCCTACAAAGGACACGAACTTGTCATTTTTTATGGCTGCATAGTATTCCATGGTGTATATGTACCACATTTTCTTTGTCCAGTCTATCATTGATGGGCATTTGGGTTGGTTCCCGGTCTTTGCTATTGTACACAGTCTGCAATGAACATACGTGTGCATGTGTCTTTATAGTAGAATGATTTATAGTCCTTTGGGTATATACCCAGTAATGGGATTGCTGGATCAAATTGAATTTCTATTTCTAGGTCTTTGAGAAATCGCCACACTGTCTTCCACAATGGTTGAACTGATTTACACTCCCACCAACTATGTAAGAGTGTTCCTATTTCTCCACATCCTCTAGAGCATCTGTTGTCTCCTGGTTTTTCAATGATCACCCTTCTAACTGGCATGAGATGTTGTCTCAGTGTAGTTTTGATTTGCATTTCTCTAATGGCCAGTGATGAGGAGCATTTTTTCATATGTTTGTTGGCCTCATATATGTCTTCTTTTGAAAAGTGTCTGTTCATATTCTTCACCCACTTTTGAATGGGGTTGTTTGCTTTTTTTCTTATGTATCTGTTTTAGTTCCTTGTAGATTCTGGATATTAGCCCTTTGTCAGATGAGTAGATTGCAAAAATTTTTTCCCATTCTGTTGGTTGCTGATTCACTCTAATGATGGTTTCTTGTGCTGTACAGAAGCTCTGAATTTTAATTATATCCCATTTGTCTATCTTGGCTTTTATTGCCATTGCTTTTGGTGTTTTAGTCATGAAGTCCTTGCCTATGCCTATGTCCTGGATGGTTTTGCGTATGTTTTCTTCTAGTGTTTTTATGGTGTTAGGTTTTATGTTTAAATCTTTAATCCATCTGGAGTTAATTTTAGTGTAAGGTGACAGGTAGGGGTCCAGTTTCTGCTTTCTGCACATTGCTAGCCAGTTTTCCCAACACCA
>CAUYLG010003280.1:0-30031 GCA_963573385.1 Cacajao melanocephalus | reverse complement strand
TACTTCCAATTATGTGGTCAATTTTAGAGTAGGTGTGATGTGGTGCTGAGAAGAATGTATATTCTGTGGATTTGGGGTGGAGAGTTCTGTAAATGTCTATTAGGTTTGCTTGGTCCAGGTCTGAATTCAAGTCCTGGATATCCTTGCTGATTTTCTGTCTTGTTGATCTGTCTAATATTGACAGTAGAGTGTTAAAGTCTCCTACTATTATTGTGTGGGAGTCTAAATCTCTTTGTAGGTCATTAAGAACTTGCTTTATGTATCTGGGTGCTCCTGTATTGGTTGCATATATATTTAGGATCCTTAGCTCTTCTTGTTGCATTGATCCTTATACCCTTATGTAATGCCCTTCTTTGTCTCTTTTGATCTTTGTTGGTTTAAAGTCCATTTTATCAGAGACTAGGATTGCAACTCCTGCTTTTTTTTTTTTGCTTTCTATTTGCTTGGTAAATCTTCCTCCATCCCTTTATTTTGAGCCTATATGTGTCCTTGCATGTGAGATGGGTTTCCTGAATACAGCACACCAATGGGTCTTGACTTTGTATCCAGTTTGCCAGTCTGTGTCTTTTGATTGGGGCATTTAGCCCATTTACATTTAAGGTTAATATTGTTATGTGTGAATTTGATCCTGCCATTTTGATGCTAGCTGGTTGTTTTGCCCATTAGTTGATGCAGTTTCTTCATTGTGTCCATGGTCTTTACCATTTGCTACATTGTTGGAGTGGCTGGTACTGGTTATTCCTTTCCATGTTTAGTGCTTCTTTCAGGAGCTCTTTTAAGGCAGCACTGGTGGTGACGAAATCTCTCAGCAATTGCTTGTCCATAAAGGATTTTATTTCTCCTTTGCTTATGAAACGTAGTTTGTCTGGATATGAAATTCTAGGTTGAAAGTTCTTTTCTTTAAGGATGTTGAATATTGGCCCCCACTTTCTTCTGGCTTGTAGGGTTTCTGCCAACAGATCCACTGTGAGTCTGATGGGCTTTCCTTTGTGGGTAACCTGACGTTTCTCTCTGGCTGCCTTTGGCATTTTTTCCTTCATTTCAACCCTGGTGAATCTGATGATTATGTGCCTTGGGGTTGCTCTTTTTGAGGAATATCTATGTGGTGTTCTCCAAATTTCCTGAATTTGAATGTTGGCCTTTCTTGCTAGGTTGGGGAAGTTCTGTGGATAATACCCTGAAGAGTGTTTTCCAGCTTGGATTCATTCTCTCGGTCACTTTCAGGTGCACCTATCAAACATAGATTAGGTCTTTTCACATAATCCCATATTTCTTGGAGACTTTGTTCATTTCTTTCCACTCTTTTTTCTCTAATCTTACCTTCTCATTTTATTTCATTGAGTTGATCTTCAATCTCTGATATCCTTTCTTCTGCTTGGTCAGTTCAGCTATTGAAATTTGTGTATGCTTCATGAGGTTCTTGTGCTGTGTTTTTCAGCTCCATCAAGTCGTTTATATTCTTCTCTAAACTATTTATTCTCATTAGCATCTTGTCTAACCTTTTTTCAAGGTTCTTAGTTTCTTTGCATTGGGTTAGAACATGTTCTTTTAGCTCAGAGAAGTTTGTTATTACCCATCTTCTGAAGCATGTTTCTGTCAATTCATCAGACTCATTCTCCATCCAGCTTTGTTCCCTTGCTGGTGAGGAGTTGTGACCCCTTGGAGGAGAGGAGTTCTGGTTTTTGGTGTTTTCATCCTTTTTGCACTGGTTTCTTCCCATCTTTGTAGATTTATCTACCTTTGATCTTTGTGCTGGTGACTTTCAGATGGGGTCTCTGAGTAGACGTCCTTTTGTTGATGTTGAAGCTATTTCTTTCTGTTTTTTTTAGTTTTTCTTCTAACAGTCAGGCACCCCTGCTGCAGAACTGCTGGAGGTCCACTCCAGACCCTGCTTGCCTGGGGATCACTCATGGGGGCTGCAGAATAGTAAGGGTTGCTGCCAGTTTCTTCTTCTGTTTTCTTCATCCCAGAAGGGTACCTGTCAGATGTCGGCCTTAGCTCTCCTTTATGAGGTGTCTCTTTGGATATACAGGGGTTGGGGAGCTGCTTGAGGAGACAGTCTGTCCCTTATAGGAGCTCAGGTGCTGTGCTGGGAGCGCCATTGTTCTCTTCAGAGCTGCTGGGCAGGTACCTTTAAGTCTGTTGCAGTGGAATTCATAACTGCCTCTTTTCCCAGGAGCCCTATCCTGGGAAGGTGGGGCTTTATTTATAAGTTCCTGACTTGCTGTTGCCTATTTTCAGAGATGCCCTGCCCAGCAAGGAGGTAGTCTAGTCACAGTCTGCCAGCAGAGGTGTTGCTGAGCTGCTGCAGGCTCTGCCCAGCTGCTGTGTAAAGTTCCTTGCGATTTTGTTTATGGAGGTACTTTTAGACCTGCCTCGGTGATGGTGGACTGCTTCAGTGGTGGCAGACTGCCTCAGCAGTGGTGGACTGCCTCAGTAATGGTGGATGCCCTTCCCCCCACCGAGCTGGACCGTCCTGGGTCCAGCTGCACTTGCTGTGAAACTCTCAATCCAGAGTATTTCAGATTGCTGGTCTTTGTGGGGGTGGGACCCGCCAAACCAGATCACCTGGTTCCCTGTTTCGGCCCCCTCTTTTTCAGTTGAATGGGTGGCTCTGTCTC
Organism: Cacajao melanocephalus; assembly: GCA_963573385.1. Taxonomy (NCBI): domain Eukaryota; kingdom Metazoa; phylum Chordata; class Mammalia; order Primates; family Pitheciidae; genus Cacajao; species Cacajao melanocephalus. Next base: position 27,410 of record CAUYLG010003280.1, on the reverse strand, counting down.
CCAGGTTTCTGTGAGTTTTTGTGCAGAAATCCATGGCGCCGGCTGAAACAGCCATGCTGGAAACTCATGGTGCTTTTCGGCCTAGGAATCTCCTGGTCTATGGGGAGTAAAAACTTGTTTGGAAATGCAGTGATCACTCACCCTCTGGGTTGTTCTCACTGGGAACTGCACTCCAGAGCTGTCCCTATTCAGCCATCTTGAATCTCTTCCATCTAGTAATTCTTAAGTCGTACCTCATCCAACCTTATCTTAAGTCCTACTTCATCCAACCTTATCTTGATTCTTGCAGTGAGCACAGCTGCCCTCACCCTCCCCTCTCAAAGGTTCCTCACCTTTGCAGGAACCTCTTAATTTCTCAGTCCACATCAGCTCTCAGACCACCAAAGCCAGAGTTATTTTTCTAAAAGACATTTGTTCCCATTTCTCCTCTGACTAAAGTTCCTACTATGGACACTTGCCCTTGGCACTCAAGGACCTTGCAGTCAGGCTGAGAACCTGAGGTTCTCAAACTCAAAAGAGTAGGGAATGTAATAGGTGAATCAGGCAAGTGAAGCCCAGGACGCTTTTTGGTCTGTATTTTGTTTACTCAGTTTTGATGGAGACATGCATACCAGAAAGTTCACATTCCTCTTACCTCTAGCAGAAGAACAACAGAGCAAGCAGGGTGTGACCATTTTTACATGGCCTCACTGTTGGGGAGGTAGTGGGGAGTGGTGGGGACCAGGGTCAGGACTAGGGCTAGGACAAGGCTAGGAAGGTGCCCAGGATGCATGTTTTAAGGAAGCACTCACTCTTGGGGCTTTGCAAGTACAGGACTGGCACTGGGAAGTGAGTGTCTCCTTAAAGTTTGCTACTTGGGCCTTGTTTGCCTAACCTAGTCTGGCTTTGGTGAGACAGTGGAGAAATGGAGCATGGACCTACCCAAAGGGATGGCTGCTGATCAGCTTCAAGTCTTTTCAAATATTCTGTGGGTGCTTCCATCATAGCTCTTATCACCTAGCAAGGGAGTTGTCTCCATAGGTAACCTTCTCACTAAGTGCGTTTGTCTGTGGCCAGGGAGTTCTGCTCATTCCTCTGTGTGATCCCAGCAATGAGCACAGAACAGATGCCATGTAATATCAAGCAAAAAAAAAAAAAAAGGACGTTGGAAATAGAGTTATGGAGGCAGGACGGGTCTTGAGTTAGCCTCACTCTTTTTTCAAGGAATCATTGTTCAGGGCCAGCAGCTCAGCCCCAGGAGCACTGACTGCTTCAAGACAGCAGTCTCTCCTGGGATGCCAGACGTAGTCCCCTCCTGATGGCGGGCTCCACTCTTCATGGGGCTCACTCCATTACTTATTAGGTCACAGAGTAATAGAAAAAGACAAGAAAGATGAAAAAAAGTGATCGTTTAAAAACAAAACATGGCCAAGCATAGTGGCTCACACCTGTAATCCCAGTACTTTGGGAGGCCAAGGTGGGGGGATCACCTGTCAGGAGTTCGAGACCAGCCTGGCCAATATGGTGAAACCCCATCTTTATTAAAAAAACAAAAATTAGCTGGGTGTGGTGGCGGGCGTCTGTAATCCCAGGTACTTAGGAGGCTGAGTCAGGAGAATCACTTGAACCTGGGAGGTGGAGGTTGTGGTGAGCCCAGAGTGTGCCACTGCACTCCAGCCTGGGCGACAGAGCAAAACTTCTCTTAAAAAAATTGAAAAACCCAAAAATGCATAGTAGCAAAATAATAACAAATTGAAGTGTGTTGGTAATGACAGCAGATGGGAACTCCAAGACAGAAAATGATCAGATTAGATTTCTAAAAAGTTCACATATGTCTTGCTTCCAAGATACCATCTAAGATGAAATTATACAGAAAGGCTGAAAATAAAGGAATGGAAAAATATACACTATTTAAATGCTAGCAATAGCAGACAGATTATAATAGGAGAGAGACCACATAATAACCAAGGCACCAACTCACTCAGAAGCTGTCATAGGCCTAAATGTTTATGCACCTAACACATACACACACCTCAAAATACAGTAAGCAAATTGATGGAAGTACAAATATAAGTTTTCAACCCATTTAACTTTATCAAAAGTTGATAAATCAAGCAATTTAAAAAGTACTAGGTTATAAGAGATTTGAAAAACAAAAGTAATAAGCATTATCTAATGGGAGTGTGTGTAAAACTTTGCAGCCAAAGATAAATGGTCATCATAGATCATTTTAAAACAGATGGTAATACATAGATCATTTAACAATTTGACCACATACTAGGTCACAAAGAAGAACTCAACAAATATCTAGAATTATCAAAATAACACAGATCATATTCTCTAAGCACAACCCAATTAAATTAGAAGTCAATACTGACATATAGTCTCAAAGGCATGTGTTTGGGAACTCAAATATTCACTCCCAAATAACTAATAGGCTGAAGAGGAAATGACAACAGAAATTTATTTGAAATAGACTGAATAATAAAGTATTATGAATCAAAGATGTGAATTGACTGAAAGGATATCTAGAGGGGCTGAGTTGGTGGCTCATCCCTGTAATCCCAGAACTTTGCGAGGCAGAGACGGGCAGATCGCTTGAGCCCAGGACTTTGAGACCAGTCTGGGCAACATGGCAAAACCCTGTTTCTACAAAAAATTAGCTGGGTGTGGTGGTGAGTGCCTGTGATCCCAGCTACTTGGGAGGCTGAGGTAAGAGGATTACTTGATTCCAGGAGACGGAGGTTGCAATGAGCCATTATCATGCCACTGCACAGCAGCTTGGGCAACAAAGTGACAGAATAAGACCTTGCTTCAAAAACAAAAACAAAACAATATCTAGAGGTAAATTTGTATCCTGACATGAATTTATTTTAAAATCATGAGAGGTTTAAATGAGCTGAGTGCTCAAAATAGGAATTGTAAGGAACTTCCTTAATGTGATAAAAGTTATCTATCAGAAATGTATGGTAAACATTGTAATTAATGGTGAAACTTTGGAAGCATGCCCATCAATATCAGTAACAAGACAAGGATGTCCATTGTTAAGATGTCTATTCATCAGTATTCTGGAAGACATACTGAGAGCAATAAAATAAGCAAAAAAAATAGGAGAACAAGAATTTAGAATGAAGTGGGAATGTTTTTATCTACAGGAAATATGATAATCTATATAGAAAATTCAAGAGAATTTTATAATAAACTATTCAAATGAAAATAGAATCCAATAAATATATACACACAAAATTAGGTACAATTTATATATATTAATTATAACCAATTAGAAAATAGAACAGAAGAATGGTTCTCATACTTCAACTAAAGCTGTAAGATGTTTCTGCATACATTTAACAAAATATGTGCACATTGCTTTGGTTTTGATTTTTCTTGGTTCATTTGGCTGGTTTTAGAAGAAACTTTGAAATACAGCTGAGGGACATGAAAGAAAATATTAGTGAGTGAGTGATTCACCATGTTCTTAAATGGAAAAACTAGTATTGATTTAAGAAAGATGTCAATATTATCTCCTAATTATTCTTTAAATTCAATACAGTTCTATTCACAATCTCCAAGGGGATTTTTTTTTTTTGTGCGTGTGAAATTTGACAAGCTGATAATCATCAAGACTAATTATACCTTTATAATAATTAATATAGTAGAATATCAATACACAGTGAATAGATCAATAGAAAATTAGAGAACTCAGAAACTGACCTATGTATCTGTGGAAATTTCATGCACAACAGAAGAGTCATTACAGATCAATAAAAAGAAGGGGTGTGCTCATTCAAGAAATAACTTAGAACAAATAGGTTATCCATATAAGAGTAATAAAACTAGATCCTTGTATCAACACGTAGTACAAATAAATCCTTGGTTGATTACGTACCTAAGTGTAAAAAGCAATAACTTCAAATATTTAGAAGAAGATATAAAAGACTATCTTTGTGAACACAGAGTAAGAAATTATTTTCTTAAACCATACACAAAAAGAAGAACCTTAATGCAAAAATTAATAGACTATTTAGTAAGTAGGACTGTATTTTAAAAATTTTAAATTATTCATAAAAAATGTAAAGTGTTAAGCCAGAAACCAATATTTGCAATGCAGTCATATAATTGACAAAAGTCAGAATCCAGAATACATGAACAATGGCAAGTCAATGAGAAAAAACAAATAGCCCAATGGAACAATCAACCAAAAGACATGAACAAGTTATGGATGAAGGCAGCCCAAATGGCAAATGAATATTTGACTAGATGATTACCTCTTAGTAATCAGAGAAATACTCAAACAAAAAAGTATATCACCTGTATATTAGGGTTCTCCAGTGAAATAAAACCAATGGGATTTACATGTATATAGAAAGAGATTTATTTTAAGGAATTGACTTCCATGATTATGGAAGTCAATATTTCATGTTTATGAAAGTCATGATTATTTCTTCCAAGATCATGGAAGCTGATAAGTCCAAAATCTGCATGCTGGGCTGGCACGCTGGAGACCTAGAGAGAAGCCAATGCCATTGCTCAGTCGAAAGACCATTGGGCTGAAGACCCCAGGAAGAGCTGACATTGCAGATGAAGTCCCAAGAACAGTTTGCTGGATAATTCCCTCTTGTTCAGGGAGCTCAGACTTTTATTCTATTCGGGCCTTCAATTAACTGGATGAAGCCTGCCCAGGCTCTGGAGGGCAATCTGCTTTACTCAAAGGCCACCAATTTCAATATAACCCCCCTTCAGAAACACCCTCACAGAAAAATCCCAGCCAAGTTGACACTCAAATTCAACTACACAACCTCCAATACATCAGACTGGCCAAAATGTTTATCTGCCACTACCAAGCGTTGACACAAAAGGCAAGCATAAGAAACTCATACTGGGCTGATGAGGATGTAGAGCATGGATCCAGACTGCAGAACCTCTCACACATGTGCACAAGTATTCACTGCATCATTGTAGTAGTGAAAAATTGAAAAGGAACTAAAAAACAATCATAGACAAATTAATTCTGATAAGTTTCATACGACAGAGTATTATACAGTAGTTAAAGAAGTTGGAGCAACGTGTATCTCCATGGATAAATCTAAAAACAATTGTGAGTTTCTGGATGATAGATACAACGAGATAGATTTCCATAAAATTGAAAACTTACAGACCAATATTTTTATATTACTTAGGAATGAATACTGTAGGAAAATCTAAAAAATAGGCTTGAGATTAATGCACAGTAAATTTAAGGCCCTGGCATCTGTGAGGGGTAGGGAAGGGTAATGAGATCAAGGAGGCCTTCAGCTGTGTCTGTAATGTTTTATGTATTTTTTTCTAAATGCTTGAAACAAATATGGCAAAATATTAAGATCTGATAAAGCCACATGGGTGTATGACATTTGTTATATTCCTCTCTATCCTTATTCGTGTACTTAAATATTTTTCCAAAAGCAGTTTACTAAGAGTCCAGCATGTCTCCTGAGACATTCTCAGAAGTTATGTGCAGGAGTGGAGAATATGATTCATTGGAAGAGTTAAGTGCCCCAAATGCCAGTCAGGCTATGACACAAGGACCGAAGGAAGGTGGGAGAGCCTTCTTACTTGCTAGTGACAATCTGCACTAACCAGCACCACAGGAGCCCCAGAATGACAAGGAAGGACAAAACACAGGGGGTGGCGGATGCAATGAACCCCTATGTGGTACATTGAGTGGTGGAGGCTGGGTATAAAGCACATGGCCAGTGCAGGGATACCAGCTACTGAGGCTTTGGGGACCATGATAATGAATGACCATCCAGTGTGGCTGTACTTTTCTCTGGAAGAGGGTTGACTCACATCCACTTCAATGGATCCACATTCCCTCCCAAGAGACCAATAGAGAGTGAAAGATTTCAGTCACCTGTGTGGGTGGTCCTCAAGACCCCAGCACTGAAAACCCAAAGGGGTATCACAGCATTTTCTAGCAAGAATTGACCACTGCCTAACTTTCTTTGTCTGCTTTTTCCTAGCAACCTTATCTTTGACCTTGCCTGCATCCTGTGTGGTCATGAGCCACAGAGATGGAAAAGGCAACATGACAGAGGCAGGAGGAGGCAGGAGGTGGAAAAGAAGGGTTGTCAGGATGAGTTTGGCCATCTCTTGCCCTGAGTTTAGTTGTGCTTTGTTTATAAAAAGTACTTCTAAAAAAAAGTATTTGATTGTACAAAATATTATCAACATGGTTCTTAGATGGGTTTAAGAAGTAAGAAAAGGATTGTGGTAGTAGCAAAAATAGTACAGAAATTTTCCATAGGGGCTGCAGGTCTGAAGGCACTGGCAGGTACTGCAGTGTGCTTCAAGCAGGGGTCACTTGACAGGGTCAGAAATCAGTAATGTCTATGTTCATCGCCAACCTCTGCAGATGGAAGAGGAGATGTTTTGAAGTATTTCAATGCATTTTCTTAGGTGTGTTGATTTTGTTGAGTTGTGACATGAAGCCAGCCACAGCCAGCTGTCTCTACCCTTCCGGTGAGAAGGGGACCATGTGAAGCACCCAAGATGTGAACCAGAACTCAGTTCACATTTGGGGAACCTGATAGCCTCCTCAGATGCTCCAGCAGAAACCCAGATTGACCCCTGAGGCTGAGCTTTACCCTCTGCTGGGACAACTTCCATCCAGCCTGGGATGGGCCAGGGAAACCACTGCTCACCCAAAGTGAATTTAAGGGTTCCTAACAGCAACCTGTCAACACTTTCCATGGTAAAGCACACGGGGAACAGTGAATTCTGTTCATTTTGTGAGCAGCACATCTGGATAAGGCGGGTGCCCCACTGCATTCAGAGCAGTTCTGGGAACGAGGGAGGAAGAGACAACATAAGGAACAAGAACCTTCAGATGAGCCCAGACAAGAACCTTCTGAGCCTTGTCCCTGTCATAGCCTAATCATCATTGATTCAAGGGTGGACATCAGATAAACCCGAGAGGGACAGCCCCGCCAATGTCCAGCGCATGAGGGCCTCACTCTGTCCTCATCTCCACCAGCATCACTTCTGGGGAATTTCTAAAACACCATGAATGTAGAGATGTGACTCAGCAGAAATCACAGGAATGTCCAAGGACAAAGCAGTTGGTATTAATAAATTGCTTTGAGTCTGGAAACAAAAACGTGGCCTTTTGGCTGGTAGTAAAGGACAAGTGAGTCTCCGGGTCCTTCCCAACAAATGGGATGAGCCAGAGAAGTGATAGAAAGCCAGCTAATGAGACATTTGTCATGTGCCATGGGGCCAGAGGGATGCTAAGCTTGAAGAGAAATGTGTGAAGCACCCAGGATGCATGCTGGAGCTCATTTCACTTTTGGGGAAGCCACTCCATAGCCTCCTCAAATGTCCTAGCAGAAACTCAGATGGGAATTCCCCAAAGCTTCCCCTGGGTTTCCAGAGCCTTCCACCGAAGTGGGAGTAGATAGAGGGAGCTCCTCTCTCCCCACCACGCTCCCTCTTGCCTTGGTCCTAACCTCAGTTTCATCAATAGCTAGAGGCTCCCAATCCCTAGAAGTCAGGGGGAGCTGGCACTTTGAATAGTAGTATCTCTATGTGCCATTAGCTCAATCTATAGGTTGACATTATTTTATGGATGAGATGTCAAAAATACTTTAATCAAAAGACCACTGTAAAAACCATACCTGCTCTGCATCAAAAGTCTCTCTTGGGCCAGGCACAGGGCTATGGGCTCCGACATATGTTAATTCACGGAATGCTCTCTTAGCTAGGTATCATCACTGCCATTTTTACAGATGACGAAACTGAGGCTCAGGCACGAAGACGTGGCAACTTTTAATCCAAATCACACAGCAAAGTAAGTGCAAAGCCAAATTTTAGTCCAAAGCTGTACTGTATAGCAACAGAAGTGAATATCAACTTTAAGTGTGAAAATACTGAGATGACATATAAGATATTTAAACAGAATCATACATTTGCATGAAAATGGGATTTGTGTTTTATACCCTTTTATATGCCTTGAAAATGCCCCACTAAAAAAAAAACCAACTTAGGAAAATGAGCAAGTAGGTATTAGGCGCCATCTCCAGTAGAGGGGCTAAGAGGTCCTGTATTGGCTCCAAAAAGAGTTTTAATGGAACAGAGTTCAGTGAGTGGCCCCTCTTTTTCACCTGAGACTCTAAATTTGTCCTCTGTTCACCAAGACCCGACAGCTTTGCAAGTACTCTTCATGTGGCCGGGAACCATGTCACATTTTGATGTATCTGGCCATCTTCTCTCTAACTGATCCAAGCTTTATTAGACTGTGCTCAGGGAATTCTCAATCTGCTTTCCACTTTGGGAACTTACGTTTCTTTTTTTTTTTTATGTCATCGGAGGGTTATTCAACTCACTGTTCTTCAACATCTTGAGACGTGAAAAGCAGCTCACCTCCAGCTCTAGTCTCTTGTCCTTTCTCTGTCACTAGATTTTGGCTGTGGGAATAAATGGACACAGCCGAATTCTTTGCCTGATACTTAATACGACAATAACAGAGGCTACGATATCTCCTGCCCTTTCCCTGGTTGTGATCAACAGGGATGAAAGGCTACAGAAACGTGTGGAAGAAATGCGCACAATCAAAACCGTAAGGTTACTCAAGAAAATCTATGGGTTTTGAAGCCAGAAAGAACTGATTCAAATTACGGTTTCATTCCTTTGTACTTAGAAACTTTGAGGTTGTTACCAGCCTCCCTAAGCCTCTGCTTCCTCCTCTGCAAATGGCAACAACAATACCTGTGCAGCAGGGTTCCTGGGGCCCCGCGCGCCATGGCCACATACTGCTTCACAAAGACCTGCCACCCAGCTCACGGCCATCACAGCTGTGCTCATGCCCTTTCCCTCTGCTGGCCCCCCAGAATGATACATTTTTAAAAAAGAAAAAGAAATTTAAAAACGGTATTTAGACAAGAAAAACAAACAATCCACCAATGCCCAAACATCACTGCCTGAGATTCTGATCTTATCTGGGTGGACAGCAGTAGATTTAGAAGTTTTCTGGGTGATGCTGTGGTGCTGCTGGGTGGAACACGTTGCTAGCCAAAGCCAGAGCAGGAGGCTAGAGCAAGCTGAGCTGCTCAGCACGGGGTCACCCCACGCTCCTGGTGCAAACATATAACTCCACTTGGCCTTCCTTTCCTTCCCCCCTTCCTCTCTTCCTTCCTATTCGAGACAGGGTCTCACTCTGTCCCACAGGCTGGAGTACAGTGGCATGTTTACAGCTCACTGAAGCCTCCACCTCCCAAGGACTACCATTGCATGCCACAATGCCCAGCTAATTTTTGTATTTTTAGTAGAGATGGGGTTTCACCATGTTGCCCAGGCCAGTCTTGAAATCCTGGGGTCAAGTGATCCTCCCACCTCAGCCTCCTGAGTAGCTGGAACTATAGGCACTCATCAACATGGCCAGCTAATTTTTGTATTTTTTTGTAGAGATGGGGTTTCATCATGTTGCCCAGGCTGGTCTTGAACTCCTGAACTCAAGGGATCCGCCTGCCTCAGCCTCCCAAAGTGCTGGGATTACAGACATCAGCCACTGTACCCGGCCCAGTTTCTTCTTTTTTCAAAAAAAAAAATTCCTTTGAGACAGTCCCGCTCTGTTGTTCAGGCTGAAGTACAGTGGCATGCTCCTAGCTCACTGTAACCTCGAGCTCCTGCCCTAAAAGGATCCTCCTACCTCAGCCTCCCAAAGCACTGGGAATATAGGAATGAGCCACCATGCCTGGCCTGGCCTTCAGTTTCTCTGCTTTAACTCTGGATTGCCCTAGAAATCCTTTTCTGAATATCCTTTTCTGAGTATTAGACACTCACTTATGACATCTGTACCTTTCGCATTTTCCCTAGAATCGCCCTGTCTTAATTCCTTAATTCTTCCTGCTTTTTGCCAGGCTAAGAAGCTGTATTAGTTATCTGTTGCTGTGTAAAACGTCACCCTAAAACTTGGCAGCTTAAAAGCACAATCGTGTGCTATCTCACACTTTGTGTGAGTCGGGAATACGGGCATGGCTTAGCTGAGTGCTTGTAGCTCAAGACTGCTCATGAGGCTGCTGCAGTCAAGCTGTTACCTGGGGCTTTGGTCTTATCTGAAGGTTTACTGCTGTGGGGGGATCCGTTTCCAAGCTCACTCATGTTGTTCTGTACTTCCCCACCTGGGCCTTTCCACAGGCTGTCTTTTGACACGTGGCTGGCTATCCCCAGGTCATATGATTCTAGAAGGAGCGAGATGCAGCACTCAAAATGGAAGCCACAGTTTTTTATATAACCTGTGAAGATGTGACATCTCATTACTTCTGCCCTATTCTAGTCACAGAAGCAAGTTACTTAGACTGGTCCACATTCACAGGGAAAGGATGACAGGAGGGTGAGGGTACCGGGAGGGTTGGGGTCATTGGGCCCATCTTAGAGGCTGCCTACCACAGAATCCTTAATTATTTCTCTGAAAATAAGGGGAGGAGAAAGACAGAGACAGTATATTCTACATTTCTGCTTCCCTCTGAGTCCCCGTGGTGGGACTGATGTGCGTGGTTTTCATGGCTTAAAAGCACACTCCATTTAATTGGGGGTTTCCCAAATGGTCATGTGAAGAGAGGAATTGCTCCCCAAGGCCACTGGGGCACCTTGTTTGCTGGATGCTTTTTCTTCCTCTTCATGGAGATGCTCTGGCTAGAGGGAATGAAGCCTTCAGGGTGGACTCTGTAGGGCTCTCCCAGAGGCTTCTGTCGGAACCAGTGAGCTTAAAAGTGAGCAGAGAAAACCTTCATGAAAAACACTGTCACGCGCTGCCTCAGTTTGCTCAGGCTGTTATAACAGAATATCATATACTTGGTGGCTTATGAGCAATAGAAATTAATTTCTTGCGGTTCTGGAGTCTGGGAAGTCTAAATTGAGGTGCCGGCAGATTCTGTGTCTGCTGAGGGGACACTTCCTGGTTCATCTGACTCCTCACTGTGCCCTCACATGAAGGAAGGGGCAAGGCAGCTCTTTAGTGTCTCTGTTATGATGGTACTAATCTTATTTGTGAGGGCTCCATTGTCATGATCCAAGCACCTCCCAAAGGTCCCACCTCCAGGTATCATCCCACTGGGGATTAGGCTTCAACACATGAACTTGGCAGGGAACATAAACATTTGGTCTATAGCAAACACCTACCATATACCAAGCCCCATGCTTCTCTGGGTTTGAAGGTGCTAGGTTACCAAGGTAAATTGTGCCTGGGCTCCATGACAAGCTGGTGTGATGGTTGAGAGAAGGTCTCAGGGGTCAATGAGGGGGTTCTCGTCCTAGTGCTATTCTCAGCTGAGTGACTTAGGGAGAGTGTCTTGACCTTCATGAGCCTTAATGTTCAAAGGATCTTTATGATTATGCCTGTGAAGCCCTCTGAGTCACCTCTGAATCTGATCATCCATCTAGGTGCTCTGTCAGCAGTAGGTATTCCCAGCGCTATTGCAAAGAAACCCTCTAAACCCACACTGTCTAGCTGGGCCAGCCTGGAGACTGGACCCAGTGGGTCTGGGCGCTGACTTGAGCACATATGTGCCCTGACTCCTCAGGAGACTCTCATGCACCCCAGTGGCTGGGAATCACTGGTCTAGGGGGGGAGCCACATCAAGGAACGCTGGTGCGTGGGAATGTGAGCAGGTACAAGCGGACACTGTACTCAGGGCCATGTCTGGACTCAGGGCCTGGTTGGCCAACTCTCCTAGGCCCTAAGAAGGGAGAGGAGCCTAGATAGAGGGGCCAGTTTTTCTTTTTCTTTCCAACTTTTATTTTAGGTTCAAGGGGTATGTGTGCAGGTTTGTTACATGGGTAAATTGCATATCACAGGGTTCTGGTGCACAAATAATTTTGTCACGCAGGAAATCAGCATAATACCCAATAGGTAGTTTTTCAGTCCTCACTCTCCTCCCACCCTCCCCCAGCCAGCGGTCCGCAGTGTCCACTGCTCCCATCTTTATGTCCATGTCTACTCAATGTTGAGCCCCCACTCATAAGTGAGAACACGCAATATTTGGTTTTCTGCTCCTGCATTAATTTGTTTAGGAAGATGGCCTCCAGCTCCAGCCATGTTGCTGTCATGGACATGATCTCATTCCTTTTCATGGCTACACAGTATTCCATGGTATATATGTACCACATTTTCTTTATCCAGTCTACCATCGATGGGCATCTAGGTTGACTCCATATTTTTGCTATTGTGAACAGTGCTGTGATGAACATGTGCACGTGCATGTCTTTGTGGTAGAACACTTTGTATCCTTTTGGGCACATACCCAGTAAATGGGATTGCTAGGTTAAATGGTAGTTCTAGTTTAAGTTATTTGCGAAATCTCCAGACGGCTTTCCTTAGTGGCTGAACTAACCTACATTCTCACCAGTAGTGTAGAAGCATTGAGGGCCAGTTTTAAATCCTAGTCCCTTCCTGATGCTTTGTTCCTGCCTCCTGTCACCCATCTCAGGGATGATTCCACCAGCCCCTTGCTCCTGGCTGGAAAAACCTCTTAAGGAAAAGTCATTAATCTGGGTACATCTAGACTTAGCTTCGGCTGTGGAAAGTCCCTGCTTTTCACAGCCATTTGCTACCCACCCTCCACCTCCCCCAACCTCCCCCCACCCCTCAGACTTCACGCTTGAGTCCTGTTTACCAAATGATGGGATCCTGTTGTGTCACCTCAGTCCCCTCTGAGGGGCAGTCGGCTGGCTGGGGCAGGAGGCTGCTCAATCCCACTCTGAGGGCTCCTGCACAAGGTCAGATGTGCAGGCCATCGTGAAGGGGGCGTCGAAGCTGGCATCATCCTGAAGCTTAATGCTGTGGGGGAAAGCATGGGGTTGCATGCCCCTCTCCGTCCTAGCGCAATAACTATCTTGGGTAATTCTTTTATCTTCTTGTAGATAATTTTTACATCCACAAATCAGGAAAGGATTGAGAACTAAAGTGATAAATGTGGAAGAACTCAGAAAACAGTGTCACTCTATAACAATAAACATGGATCCTCTGCTAAGTGTCAGGCCACATTCTGAGCACAGCAGAGACAGGAGTGAGTGAAGCCACCACAGAGCTCATGTTACAAAAATGAAGCAAACAAGCCACAGGTGCCACACGGGGTAACAAGCACGATAGGGGAGACAGAATGAGGAGAGCACATTTCATAGTCAGAGGTTCAGGAAGGAAGCCGGCCCAGACCTGAATGAAATGAGCTATGAGCCAAGCGCGTGCCTGGGGGAAGCAGGTGCCAGGAGGAACAGCGAGCCCAGCCTCCTGAGGTGGGGGGTGTGGGGCATGGCAACGACTGCACAGGAGCTCTGCCCTGGAGCATGTGACCTGGGCACAATCAAGAGCACTGATGGCACTGCTTGAACGCTTGGAATCAGCTCATGACAGCATTTAAAGTGCCTTTGCTGATTTGTTGAAAACAAGGTATAAAAATCACTCAATGAGAAGGTGGTATCGACCATCAGCATAGCTCTAATCCTCCCCGGGCTTCACCTCCCATTTCCAGCTCACCTGCCCTCGCAGCAAACTTCCCACTGCTCCTCAATTTATCTCCAGCCCCAGTTCCTCACCTCCTGCCCCATCACCGTGCCTGGGGTTCACCCAGGAAACTCCACGCAGTCCTTCTCACACCCTAGGAACATTCCTCCATCGCAATCCTCACTGCCCTGGGCCCCGGGATGCACTTGAGGACCTGCCTATCATCTTTTTAGTGTGAATACATATATGTGTTGTTTCCATGCCATGTCTGGGCAAGGAAGTAGGAGGTGGGATTCCATGGATAAAGAAGAGGTGAGTGAGTCCCTATGATGTGAGCCATCATCACATGATGGGTTGTCATTAGCTCAGAGTCATTCCTAAATACTCCTAATACATTTCTGTTTTTATTGTATCTATGAATTAGTGATGATGTTTGTGCCATTGCAGAAAAATAATAAAGAATGATGCTCTGTTTCATAGCTTACAGAGCTGGTTTCACATCCACTTGAATGGTCCGGCTATTTCTGACAGCTATGAAACAGATGCACACATCACCTTGCCTTCTGGGAAGCTGTAGGAGACATGTTACCTCTCAATAGGATAAACAGCCACACACTAGAGGGTAAAGGCAGGGCGTACTTCACCCCAGCACCTCCTAACCTGGCACAGGCTGGATCACATGCTACTTCAATGACTTCTTTTTGAGATCAAACACCTGCCCAGCACCCCCGTCTCCTGCCTTCTTGCTTGGAGCCTACATCTCAGCTTCCTCAGCAGCAATGAAAAAGGAAGCCAACCCCGACCTGTAGAAATAGTGTATTTCCTCAATTCCAAGGCACACAATTGTTCAAATTTTAATTATTCTGAAATCAGGATGTGTCTTACAATTAGTCAGTACACTACATGTGGTGTTCCTTTTTTCTTTCGCTTTTGTTCACCCCCTACAAGCTGTTCTTAAAACAATGGTGTGTCATACAATCGATGACATCTTAGAATCAAAGAAAATAGTAGTTAAACTCATGGGGTGGCAATTTAAGGTCCACCCATGTCAGACTTCTCAAAGTCATTGTGAAACTGTGTTTTGTTCTGCTTTGAATGTCTGGTGGTGTGAACCCAGAGAGACTGGATTCCTAGATCCCTGTGGCCTCCCGTCCATGCCAGGAGCATGGGGCAGACAAAGGGCAAAGCATGGTCCCTGCCGACTTGTCAGCTCTGCCAGCACTGCCACTGGCTTTGTGCTTTTCATTCCTGAATTCATAGAGATGGCCGCCAGCAAAGAGAGGTAATCTCAGGACACACAGGCTTGGGCTAGGCCTTGGAATATTCCGGAAGCTGGTGGCCAGCGTTGTATCAAGCCAGATGGGGCACATATGGGAATACAATTACAGCAAAGCCGCCAAGGCTCAGTGAGGGGCAGAGGGCCCGGCCACATGAGGAGCCAGCGCACTGAGCAGGCCCAAGTTTGGGTGCTGGCTGCGTGTCCTGCAGAACCACATCTCCCAGAGTGCATTCGCCACCCTTCACTCCCTCCAGATGCCCCTTGAACAAATGAATTTCACAGTCGAAAAAGGCTGAAAAATGTTCTGTGACCTGCCACCCGCTTGGAGAACCACAGTGCATTAAAGGCTCTGAGAAGTCCTGCAGTAAAGTAACCTGATGAACTTTTGTTTAATGTTTTCCAAACTTATTTGATCACAGATTCTTTTTATTCCAGTAACATCTTTTATAATTTTAAGATGTGTATTTTCTGGAGAACAGCCACTGGGACACAGGCCTGTCATGTACAGAAACATGAGGGCCTGGGAGCCGATTTCATGACAGTAGATCATGGGAAGACGAAAACCGAGAGTGGAGAAATGAAGAGTGAGACCAGGAAAGAGATTCTCTCTGGGGTCCCAAACATGGCCCTGGCTATGAAAGTACTTGAGGAGGGGAGTCCACTTGCCTGGTGGCCTTTTTTGGGCAGTTGGTGTTGGTTGCCGGGGTATCCCCAGGGCAGTAGCTGCAGCACTGGCCTGATGCATGTGCACGCCAGCTGATGTATCCAGCATCGTCTTGGCACACCTGGTTGTTTTGGAAAGATCTTTTCTTGAACAGGAACTTGCATACTCAAACACAACAGCAAAAGACGAGGCCACACTCACCCCCAAGGGTAAGTCCTTGGCTCCTTTTGCACACCCAGGAAAGATGCTGTGGAAACAGAGCACCAGAGGATATGGGATACAGAGACAACAGAGAGGAGGGGTGTTTCTGAATTTAGGAAACACAGCTGCTACATTGGGTCTTCCAGATACTTGAAAGAAAAAATGATGGAAAGCACTAGCTAAGAATTAAGTTCCTGGTGACCACCTGCTGTGCGCAGGACAAATAGTACTGCAGAGAGTACAAATCTGTCTGCTGCACCCAGCAACTTCCACTGGATGAAAGGCTATGTCCCTGGAGAGGTAATAACTGCCTACTGCGAGAAATTCCTAGGGTCCAATCCCGAATCCTTCTCTCAGCAGCAGGATTCTGGGAAAGGGAAGCCAAGTTGTTCATGGGCACTCAATGGAAGAATTAAGGCAATTAAATTGTAAGTTTTTCAGGGCTGGTCGACAGGAGAAGAAGGGAATCATAGCAATGAGCACAGCTAAAATGAAGGCACAGAAGCAAGGCAGTCAGGCTTTGCTCAGAGAGAAACTTCAATGAGAGCAGTGAGCGGGTGCGTCAGTGTCCTGGGGGACAGTGGGAGGTGGGTCACAGACAGCAGGCTGAGGAGTTTGGATTTGCTCATAGAAAAATATCTTAGGCTAACAGATCCCATGTCAGGCAAGGTCTCTTGACTTCAAGAAGCTGGCAGTCAGGAGGGAGCAATCGAATGCTGGGTGGGAGTTGAGAGCATCTGGGGGAAAGAGGGAGGATGTGGGCAAAGCATGTTTCGGTGGGTGGGGTGGTTGTCAGAGGGGAGCCCATGAGCAGGGAGAACCGAGGCAGGGAGAGAGAAGTCCACATGTCAGGCCTTGGGGTTTGGGTCAGAAGAGGTGGTGAAGGAGGGAAGGGAAGGAGAGAAGGCAAGGAGAAAGGAGGGGAAGAGGGACGTGCTTCCCCTCTCACCGGTGTCAGGGTTCTGATTGTGACTGGGCTTTGCATAGAGCAGGTGGGCAGCTGTGACCCACACATGATCTTCCACCTGAAGATGTGTTTTTCTGATGTGTACAGTAATTTTCAAAACCAGGAAAACTTTACATAGCTATCTAGATTTCTCTAGATAAGTGGAAAGGCCTGGCTTTCCTGGACCTGCACGTGGCAGTGTGACCTGGAGCTGGTCACAGCTGCTCCTGCAACTCCTGGACTGGACGCTTCAGATGGCTGTGGTCCCCACCCTTCCTATGGCCTCACACCCAGGAGGCTTCACTCACGTCCATTGACACTCTCTGCCTGGCCCCAGGGACACTGAAGTTTGCAACCTAGATGCAGATTATGCGTACACAGGGCTACTATTCGCAGGAGGCGGATGGTCAGTGGGGAGCAGGGTGCTGAAATCCAGCTTGTGTGCATGCTCATGCTCTTTGTATATGTCCCTTCTGTATTTGCACAAAGGCATCCTACAGGCTGAAAATGGCCCTGCCTGCAAATTCTCCCAAAAGTGTATATTCTCCATTGGCCATAATGTGCTATATAGCCCACAAGAAGGAGACCAATTCAGGGAGCTGAGAGTGAGAGGAGACTGCATTCTCAGATACAATTGTCCAGACACTTCCTTTAAAAACTATGTGCCAGTTCCCAGTAATGCTCAGTCCTGGAAAACAGTGAGTGTCTAATTAAGCCATTTAAAGCAGGGAGAAGATTTTAATTGGCTGCAACTGTAGGTGTAATTATTTACAGCATGCAGAGGTTTTCCTTTTGAACCTCATAGCGATCATATGCAGCAGCAATTCTTATTTTCCTATTTTGCAGATGAGGAAATGGAAGCTTACAGAGGTTAAGTGATTGGCCTCAGGCCATTGCATTTAATACTGCTAATAATGTTAACACCCGTAGTCTGTCCTGGGCAGGCCTGAGCATCTCACACACTTTCGTTCATTTACTTCTCACCCCATGGGAGCACTGATGCTACTTTTTCTTCTCTCCCAGAAGAAGACAGAGGCCTAGAAGAGTCTGGGTGGACCCCAAAACCCACATTTCTAGTCACAACATGAGATACCCCCATTAATAAGACCAAAGGGCCCACACCTAAAGGCAAATCAGTCAACACAAATATGGGATTAAAATCCAGGTCTTCAGTCTAGAATCTGTCTGCATATTTTTTAACACTGGACTCATGGTGCCTTGAGCTCAACTGGTTCATGCAGGATATATCATTAGGAAACTCCAAAACTTGAGCATTAATCAGAGTGTTTGCAATGAAAAAAAGTCTGTGCCTTTTCTATGAGACAAACCAGCTCTGTATTTGACTCTGGTCAGTGTAGGCGTTAACTTCTAACCTGAATCAGCAAGACCTGGGTTCCAGCCTGGCCCCACAACCCACCCGTGGTGTGGCCTTGGACCCGTCACCTGCCTCTCAAGGCCTCATCTTCCTCCTCTGGGACAAGGGCAGGGCCACAGCCCCAGTGTCATGGCAACACATGGGCCAGGCTCAGGTCTGGCACTTGGCAATCAGCCGATGATGGCAGGGAGGCTTTGCTTCCTGTCCCAGGCAGAGGGGAAGACATGGCCTGTGAGTAATACAAGTTTGAGTGTTGAGCCAGTTCAGAGCAAGGCCGGGAGGGCCTGTGGGCACAGTCAGGCTCCAGAGACAAGCAGGGGCTGGCTCCTTCAACTTGTCTCCAGCACAGTCATACATGCCACCAGTGTGGGAGGAGCCCCTGGTCACTTTCTGCTGGGAAGCAGAATTGCTGATGAAGGGCCCAGAACCAATGGGGGAAGAGGCCTCCCCCACAACCCTGGGCCTCCTGCCCACTGAAGCCACTTAAAACTCCATACCGTGCCCTCAAGCTTTCCAGTCTCCATGTCTCAGGAAGGTCCAAGACAGCAGCGGGGAGGTGGGCACATGACCAGGCTTTCCCATTGCCTCCAAACAATCCCATGTGCTGGACCGTATTTTCTGCTCTTCTAGAAGCTTCTGTGTCCCAGGTCAGGTAGGTGCTCATTGTGTTCCCTCTGTCTCTGGGATTCCACCCCAACCCCAGCTCAGGATTTAGGGGGATTGGGAGCCCTGTGCCCACCTGCCAGCTCTCATTTACTCATACGGCCCTGCAGGCTGGAGGCTTAGCCACTTCCCAGGAGGAACCCAGAAAGGACGTTGGTCACCCAGTTGCTAAACCTGCTCCAGCATCCTTGAAGGTATTGAAAATCTATTTTAGGCCAGGCGCAATGGTTCACACCTATAATCCCAGCAATTTGGGAGCCCAAGGCAGGTGGATCACCTGGGGTCAGGAGTTCGGGACCAGCCTGGCCAACATGGTGAAACCCTATCTCTACTAAACATACAAAACTAGCCAGGCGTGGTGGCATATGCCTGTAATCCCAGCTACTCAGGAGGCTGAAGCAGGAGAATCGCTTGAACCCAGGAGGCGGAGGTTGCAGCAGTGAGCTGAGATCACACCATTGTACTCCAGCCTGGGCTACAGAGCGAGACTCCATATCAAAAAAAAAAAAAGAAAAGAAAAAATAAAATCTTAAGAAAGAATGCTACTGTCATGAAGAAACACCTCTGACAAACATGAAGCCAGCTAAGCTAGGGTGGGGGCTGGGTGGCAGCCTCTGAGGAGGCCTCTGCAGTCCTGGGTGGTTGGCCCAGGTACAGCCTGTGAATATGGGAAGCTCTTGGCCGCTGCCCATGGCTCAGTTCCGGTCATGCTGCATCAGACACTGGAAGGCAATGACAGTAGTTGGAGCTGATGGACGGGGCTATTTTTTCTCAGACAGATAGTGTCCAGGTTCCTGTCCCTTGGCAGAGGAAGGATGGGGATAGGATTATGGAGGACCCTGCTGGAGCAGGTGGAAGGACAAGGATAACTCCCCACTGGGACTGCAGGAGAGGGAGGCACATGGGGGCCCTTGGCAAGATGGAGTAGGGCCATAGGTAAAAGGAAAGAGGAGGAAAGGACAGACACGGGGGAGAGTGAGAAGGAGGGGAGGGAAGGAGAAGGGAGGAGAGGACGCCTCCAGATCTGGCGTGGCAGAAGTCTCCTCAGAAAAGACAAGTGCAGGATATGGGAGGAAGGAAAGGACTGAGGGTCTCCAAAATCTGCTCAAATTTTCAGGTGCAAATGACCTCCCAACAAAATAGCCCGTCTGAGTTCTGCAGAGGCTGAGAGCCAACTCAAGAGCATAGAGTTTCCGAAGCCAGAAGGGACCTTGGATAAACAAGAAAGACCGAGACCTGAGGAAGTTAAAGGGATTTGCTCCAAATAACCGAGCCGAAAGGGGGCGCAGCACGGATCCACAAACTTGATGGTGCTTTACCCACTATGCTATAAAAGGAGAGTTCAAATATGGTAAAGATGGTTGCCAGATTGGCAGCCAGTGCTCCCTCCATGACAGCGCTGTCCCCGCCCTCTTCCTGTATTAACTAAAACCCACACATGATGCTGGCATTTGATAATCTCTTATCTCCAACCAATGTTAATTTTACAACCTGGCATGCTTTAGATGATAGAGTAATAAAGCAGAATTTATGCAACCAAACAAAGACCTCCAGTACCTTGGAAAACTGCACACCTATGCTTAGCAATTGCATTCACATTTAGTCATTGTTTTCTGAGTAATCCATCCATCATTCATTTATTCCTATGTCAGCCAGACTCTGGTAGAGACAATTTAAAAATAAACACAACAGGGCTCCCACTGTATAATTGCTAAACACAATGACAGCTATAATTGAGGCATTGAAGGAAGGTCAGGGGAGCCCACGAGGGTGGGGCTGCTGCTGCCTGCTGAGCTGGGAGGGTTGGTGGCACCCCTTGCCCTGGGTTGCCATAGCAGATATCGTAATCAATTATGGCAGTCTTTCGCAAGGAACCTGGATCTTTCCCAGAGAATCAGTGAGAAGTTTCAGCTCACATACCATCTCTGATTTGCCATCCCTGGGATGCTAGCTGAATCCTCTCGTTTTGCAGTGTGGAGACAGAGGGCCAGAGAGTTCAATGCGGGCCCTGGGTTAGACTCCAGATCAGTTGCCAAGAAAGATGAGGGGCTGGTAGGGACCAGCCAGCAAATGGTCATGCTGCCTGCTACAGACCCTACTTCACACTCCCATGCCACCCCCTTGGTTCACTGATAAAATTATATCACAAGAACAGTGCTCTGATTTCCATAAGATACTGTAGAAAATGACTTGCTTTTTCTTTTTGTAATATTTTGTATTGTATGATACATAACCATTTCAGAAGATCTAGAAAATACAGCTAAATTGGAAGGGAAAATTAAAGTCACTCATAATCTAACGACTGCTATTAACATTTCTACCTTGTTGGATGTCTTTTCAATGTCTTTCTGGGCATTTTTCTCTCTGCTTATGTGCCTGTGGTGTTATGATACATATGCATAGGTTTTCATTCATGGTTCCTGGCTTATCACTCCCATTCTCCTTGTTATAATGTTGGGAGCATTAGGCCTTAGGAGACAACATCCATCCCTCTCTCTGACCTTTTCCTGTTCTCCTTTCTCCTGCCCAAGGCAGGACTCTAATCTGATTATGGGTCAAAAGACCCTCATTTCGGAGCAGGTCCTGCCCCAGGCCCTAGAGGAAGAAATGCACAGACAGGCTAGGAAAAGTCTAAACAGACAGGCCTTGCTGGGTTTAGATTATGTTCTTTTTGTCCAATCATATTTCTACATGATTGTCAGTCATGCCACATAATAAAGCCGCCATAAAAACCCAAGAGAGGCCAGGTGTGTTGGCTCATACCAGTAATCCCAGCACTTTGGGAGGCCAAGGTGAGTGGATCACTTGAGCCTAGGAGTTCAAGACCAACCTGGGCAATATGATAAAATCCCGTCTCTACCAAAGGAAATACAAAAATTAGCTGGGCATGATGGCTTGCTTGCACCTGTGGTCCCAGCTACTTGGGAGGCTGTGGTGGGAAGAGGATTGCTTGAGCCCAGGAGGTAGGGGTTGCAGTAAGCCAAGATGGCGCCACTACACTCTAGCCTAGGTGACAGAGCAAGACCTTGTCTCAGAAAGGAAGGAAGGAAGGAAGGAAGGAAAGAAAGAAAGAAGGAAGGAAGGAAAGAAGGGAGGGAGGGAGGGAGGGATGAAGGAAGGAAGGAAAGACAAGAAAACCCAACAGGACAGCATTCAGAGAGCTGAGCACGTGGAGACTGACAGGAAGGTAGAGAAGTCATCCATGTGCCAAGTGGGTGCCCTTTTAGTTTTATGGGGACCAGACTCTTCCAGGCCTTGCCCTATGTATCTCTTCATCTGGCTATTTGTATCCTTTAAAATATCCTTCCTAATGAATCTGTAAATGTTAAGTGTTTCTCTGAGTTCTGTGAGCCACTCTAGCAAATTAATGAAACCCAAAGAGGGGGTTGTGGGAACCCAACTTGAAGTGGGTCAGTCAGAAGTTCCAAAGACCTCTTCTTGAGACTTGGCGGAAAGTGGGGGGGCAGTCTTTCGGGACTGAGCCCTTAAGCTGTGGGATCTGATGCTATCTTCTGGTAGGCAGGGATGGAACTGAACTGGAAGGACACTCAGCTGGTGTCTGCTGTTGGTGTGTGGGGAAATCTTCCACAAATTTGGTCACGAAGTCTTCCTCTGCTGATGATTGCTGTTGTGGTGTGAGAGCAGAGGAAAAACACGATTTGAGAGGTTTTTTCCAAAACAGACCCCGAGTTGCTCACATGTGTGTGATCATATTTGCACACTGGTTTATACACGTTCTTTTCCACTTATATATCAAAGTTTCCCTCGTAATGTCTTCTCTGTGTCACTATGTACCCTCCCCTGTCCTCCATTCCCAGCACTAAGAGTATTACCAGTGTTGAACTCCACATGGGCAGGTTCCCTGGGCAAAGAGGGGCGGGGCCTGGCAAATGCAGGCCATGCGCAATGCTGCGGGGCAGGGGAGGGATGAACAAAGGGAGCCAAGAGTTCCAGATAACAGAGTGCACAGCAATGCCATGGCCCACGTCCAGCAACCAGGAGAAACAGAACTGCCGAGCTCAGAGTAGGCCAAGGCCGCAACTGCTAGCAGGGAGCAAGGGCACAGCCTGCTGTCTGGCCTCTTTTGCCCCATCCCTCCACAGGGACCTGGCCCAGGTGAGAAAGGGCTGCCAGACGGCCAGTCAAGCATGGGGCGGGAGAGGACAACGTTTTATGCAAGAGTGGATTCTCAGAGCCTCTGCACTCTCCATCAGGGCTGCTGGCACGGCAAACACAGAGAAACCATCACCAAGGACTTAATTGAACTATTGGACTTACCAGAAGAGCCCAGTTTAAAGCCAAGAGGTCCAGAGAAAAAAGCATTCTAGTGACACTTTTATATATTTAAAAAATTGAGGAAAAAAAACATAATTAGAGCACTGAGATCCCACTGTCTATGAAAAATGAGCCCAGCCCTGCTGAGTAATGTTGCAGGTGCCCAGTGCTGATGACCGACATGCCTCACCTCTACCTTCCCCTCTGCCTTCGTTCTGGCCACGAGCCCTGAGCCAGCCACACACATCTTACCACCTGGCGAACCTCAAACTCTTCTCTCTCCCACCTCCACCAAACCCCACGTTCAAAAGGCTTGCCTGAGAGACCTGCCCACCTCCTTGGCATCTCTGGCCTCCAGTGCCCTGCTAGGTGAGTGACTTCTCTGTCCTGTATAGCATTTGGTACAGGCATGTACTGCATTTATAACACTTACTATACCAGCTTGGGGTTGTGACACATCTTCAAGGGAGTCCTCAGAGAGCAGAAAGCTTGTCCTATTCATGTTTTGCCCACCTTGTTCCTGAAGAATACCTGGTACATTGCACGGGATCAGCAAATATTTCCAACCAAACCATAAACCTCTCCATCTCCCCTTGAAGTCTTCTCCGTAACTTTTCCAGAAACTCCCAGAAACAACAATGGCTGCCACTCACTGAAACCCTCCTATGCATTAGGCCCTGTGCCAAGCCTTGGCATTCATGTGTCAAACTTCAGGTAGATTGTCAGATTTAGCAAAAATAATAATAATAATTTGGAATATCCAGTTAGATTTGAATCTCAGATAAGCAACAAATAATATTTTAGTATAAGTATGTTCCATACAATTTTTATAGCAGGCATCCTATATTTTATCTGGCCATCCTGGCCCCAGGGCAGCCCTATGTGGGGAACTCATAGGTCTATTTTACAAGGAAAGGAACTGAGGCTCAAAGAGATTAAATGACTTTCCCACAGTAACACCTGAGATGGAATGGCAGGCACCTTACTCCAGAGTCCCCACACGGCCTTTGCTTGTCTGGGAGATGGAGCTCCAAGTGGAATTGGTTAAGGGGGTGACTGCATTGGCGGGAGATGTGATGAGTTTGAGACTGTATTGGGAACATCTGGCATATGATGGCCATCAACCAATTTTTAGTCTCTCTCTCCCTTCCTTCCCCTGCATCAAATTGGAAATTTCCTTGAGACTCTCATACAGAGAGTCCTCTACAAACACGTTGAACCTGCCGATCTTGTGGGAAAGCAGAAGGAAGAAGGATGATGGAGAAGATCCCTGCCATGTGATTTATTACAGCAGTCTGAGGTCTCAGGCAGCTCAGCACAAAGAGACCCTGGAATGCAGCCACAGATCCCTGGAAGAGACTTTACAGGTGCCATGTTGGAGAGTGGAGCATGAGAGGGATCGTCTCAAAGAACAGGAGCAGAGACCATCAGAGACACTGCAAACTTGAAAAGTCAGCATGAGTAGGGCCTGGGAAGAAAAAAAAATCTTACCTTTACAATAGCTTCAAGGACCACAACTTTCAGGGCTCTCCAGAGGCTTTAGGAGAGAGAGAGTCGAGGAAGTCACTGCTGCAGGCAGCGATGGTGGTGTCAATGTATGCTTTTCTCGGGCTCCCTCCACGCCCCTGAAAACACGGAAGTGCTTTTGCCCGTCTAGATGGAGGGGCAGCCGGAGGAAGGAGGAAGAAGGGGAGAGGGTGGTCCAGCGCAGGCGCAGCCTGTTTGGAAGCTTCTGCTCTGTCTTCACATTTGTGATGGTTGAATGGGCTGGCGCAGGCATCTGGACAAGGAACTGCAAGGGAGGCTGCAACCTGCCCTTGTGACCCAGCATGCGTCAGATGGCCAGAGCGGGAATGGGTCAGAGATGTGCCTTTGGACAGAGCTGAAAGGATGTGAAGCAGGACAAGAAAACATCTTTCCATAAAAATCTAAAAACTAAAGGGCCAAAATGATCAACTTGCAAAATGGGAAGGACTGACAAAAATCTCAAGAAATCGCCAAGGTTATGGGGGAACATCATGAGAAAAATGTACATGAGAAAGCTGAGCTGAGGCTCCCACCCCACTCCTGCCACCACCTGGTGTTGGCCCTGACTGCCACTCACCCGGGTGCCCCTTGGACTGTGAGTCCTTGACAAGGGATGGGCTTTATTCCCGGAATGGTAGGGGGGGTCCTAACCTCTAGCACAGCACCAGGAGAATATACAGCAATGAATGTTGCTGTATAGTCCTACAAAGTCCTGCTCAAGGGCCAGCCCCCACATTCACAGCTAGAAGCTGCCTCTCCTTCGACAACATTTTACTGTGGGTCTCCACCTCTCTTGGGACTGGAAGTGAGAAGCATTTTTAAGGGTGGTTCACAAGGTCTTGGTGCAGATGGAAAACAGAGAGCAGGTGAGTTGGAGAGGGTGGCACAGACTGAACCCCAGACAAGAAGGATGTCTGGGGACTCAGCCCTCCTCTGTTAGCAGTTATGAGTACACAGAAAAGGAAACCAGTGCAAAAGGGTCACTTTACCTCAGGCCCCACCTGGAGCCCAGCTGGGGCTGTGTCTGACCAGCCCTTTGGCCTGGCCACCCTAGCTGTCCACCTGCTTCTTCACTTGTCTTTTCTTCTGGATCCACATCCTCACCTCACATCAGGAAGGCCCGGTGCTCACTTTAAGCCACCATCTGCCTCCTCCCAGTCGGGCCAGCAACCCTGGCTACTGCACCGAGCACCTCCCCATGCCAGGCACTCTGCTGGCTGCAGGACAGCTCAACCTGCAGGGCGGTCAGGACAGACAGAATCTTTGCTTTTCCTCTTCATCTGATCAGGGGCTTCTGTCTGATCAGAATTAGGTGTCTGGATGCCCCAGGCAATGCACAGCCACCACTGGGTTCTCCTCTCAAGGATTAGCCCTTTCCAGATGGCCACAATGGTGGTGGCAGCCAAGCACCCACCTCCACATAAGTCTTTCCTCTTCTGTCCAAAGCAAATCTGCTCTCAGAGAAGGATCTGGAACTACATGGAGCTGAGGCATAATAACTGGAAACAGTTCACTAAGATCTTGTGTGGAGCAGGAAATCAAAGCTGGGGACTGCATCATATTGCCGCAATTCCTATTAAACATTTGTGGTTCAAAGTTCTTTCTCAATGGCCTGCTGGAATTTTTTATCATGATTCCTCTCCGGTCTGTCTTCCAGCAGCAGCACCAGCCTCCCCAGCTTCTCCTATCTCCTCCTGGACTTCCTCATAGCTGTAGGCTTCCATGTTCCCAACCTCTATTATTCAGAGGAGTTCAGCCCAGTCCCATCCGTGCCAGAGCTTTGATGCCCCACCTATCAGCCACACAAAGGGCCCTGCCATGAGCAAGGCCTCCCCCACTGAGGATCCTGTCACACTTCTGCCATAAAGTCAGTGTCCTGGCTGCCAGCTACCAGGCAGGACCTACTAGACATTTCTAAAATAGATACTGGGGCCTCCTTCCTCAACCATGGTCAAGGTCTAAGCTTCCTTCTCAAAGGCAGGCAGTCCTGGGTTTTATGGCAAGAAGTGCTTCCTATGTGCAAGGTGCTCTGGGGGAGGGCTGAGTGTGGAGGGCCATGTGTGCAGGTCTTTAGGATTTCAGGTGAGCTGCCTTTTCTTGAAGTTTAAGAAGAAAAGAGCCAGCCATTCCCTCCTTGTAATAAATGCCTCTGCATATTTGAAGACAGTAGTTAGGTCATTCTTTGAGCTTTCTCATCTTCAAACTAAACAACGGTGGCCCCTGTAACCTTTCCTTGGCAAATTTTAAGGCCCATATGCAGAGGAAAAGCAAAACAAAACCATTTGACAGGGAAGGCCTCCTATCTCTAACTAAATGTCTGTTTTGAAATGTGGTCTGAACTGGGGTCTTTAATTACATGTAAATTCAGTAGCTTCAAGTGTCTGAGTCAGTGGGAGACCAGGTGCTATTCATCAGGCCCCTTGGATGTGCTCATGCTGCAAGGCTGGGTGTTAGGGCTTGGCAGAGGCTAGGGTTTCTTCTCCTTGGATTCATTTTGGGGTGTGAAAAGGGGCATCCATGAATGACCCGGGAGCACAGTCAGCTGATACTTCCTGCCCAGGTCCCCTGAGGTTAGGATGGGCCCCAAAAGCCTCCAGGGAGCCAGTGGCCTGCTGGGAAGACTGCCCTCTGCCCCAACAGAAGCCAGCAAGACTGGCTCCCAGGTATCCCAGTGGAGGTTGGCAGCCTTACGCTGCAGCTAGCATCTCCCAGAGGAGGCTTCCTGCTGCTGCTAACTCAGAGAGAGGGACTCTGCTGAGCACCTGCCCTCAGTGGGACTGTTCTGTTCACATCAGCTTCTTTCCCATGGTTCTTTCCAGGCTCCTTTCCCACATTTGCAGTGTGTTATCTTGGGAGACCCAATGTGTTAGTCTGTTTGTGTTGGTGGGAATACCTGAGTCTGGGTATTCATAAAGAAAAGAGGTTTATTTGGCTCGTGGTACTGAAGGCTGTATAAGAAGCATGGCACCAGCATCTGCTTCTGGTCAGGACTCAGGAAGCTTTTAGTCATGGCCAAAGGGGAGCAGG